>CM069145.1:16484834-16717334 GCA_035221665.1 Okamejei kenojei | reverse complement strand
AAAAAAAACAGAACAAAAAGCCCATTGATTTGTTCAGTCAAATAATGAAACAGATGGCTGTTGGAAAGGGTAAAGGTCAAACCTTCCCTGTTGAATAAAATTCAAGGTTAGCAGCGAAATTTCTCTACATTTGTAAATATGCATAGAGCGCTTAATTGAAAAACACCTTCTCTGCTCAGTTAAAGATAAGCCAAATTTCAATGAAATACAGCAATTTTATTACCCAAGTTAAAGAAGTCTTTAAGTAAAAACAAATCAGTCACAGATGTAAAGAAAAATATCTCAAGAAGTGTTTTCTAAAATTGTGGTTATAATCTACATATTGATAGCTCATTTCCAGCAGGGTTAGTCACTAGGCATCCAATGGACAATGGCACAAATTTCAAAAAGTGACCAATCACTGCAAAATATTGACACAGGTGTTACACCAAATTATAGCTGTAGCGTTGCCATATGGTCTTATAATCCAATATGTCTTTGCCACTGATGTTGGCACCAGGAGTGGTAGTAAGTGGGAGACGAAGTAATAGACTGGCATTTCCGTCACAGTTTGTTAATGGTAATACTGTTACTGCGCAAGATTCATGGGCAGCTAAATGGGAACAAAGTCAAGCTGTTCTTTACATTTTCTGTATAGATATGGGTTGACATCTGCTCCTTAATTATACAAGTAGATAAAAATGTGCTCATTTCTGCATTAACCAAATCAGGCTTCCCAACAACAGCATTTGCAGTAATGTCTCACAGCTAATGGCAGGGAAAGGAAATCTCTGTTCTTTATGCGGTTTGCGATTTTGCTGCACGTTTTGGAGAAGATGCTGTGGCAGTTATAGGTCAATTATCTCAGCTCCAGGACATCACCACAGGCGTTCTTCAGGTCAGTGTCCCAGGCCCGACCATCATCATCTGCTTCATCAATGACCTTCTCTCCATTGTAAGGTCAGATGTGGGGATGTTCACTGATGATGGCACTGATCGGTACAATTTGCAGCTCCTCACATAATGAAGCAGTCTGTGCCCGCATGCACCATGAACTAGACAATAATCAAGCATGTGTTGGTAATAGACAAGTAGCATTTGTGCCCCATTAATGGCAGACTGTAAGCTTCCCCAACAAAAGAGGTACTCGCCTACCGTTGAGATTTAATAGCATTAACATTGTTACATTTCACATCACCCGCAGCCGAGGAGAGGAGGGGGCAGGAATCAACAGTGGCCTAAAACAGTATGTGGCACATAGTGTGTAGGAAGGAGCTGTAGATGCTGGTTTGCACCGAAGATAGACACAAAATGCTGGAGTAACTCAGTGGGACAGGCAGTACCTCTGAAGGGAAGGAATAGGTGATGTTTCCGAAACGTCACCCATTCCTTCTCTCCAGGGATGCTGCCTGTCCTGCTGAGTTACTCCAGCATTTTGTGTCCATCTTGAGGCACATAATATCGTGTCAGAGAGTGAGTGAGCATCTCTAAGGCAACAGTTAGAGGTGCGATCAGATTCTCTCAACTTGCCCAGATGTCTGTGGTTTCAACGATGAACAGGAACGTTTAAACAACCCATGACATAGACACCTGGTTGATTGATATCCTGTGCTCTATTCTAAACATCGGTTCCTCCATCACTGGCACACTGTGGTAACTATGTAGTCTCTGAAATGTGTTGCAACAGTTCAGCTAAACTCCATTAGTTTCACCTCCTGCAACCTAATAGCCTTTAGTGCTGAGAAGAAGGGCAGCTGTCAAATGGGAACGCATTCACTTGCAAGCTTTCCTCCATGTCAGTGCAGCTTGAAAAAGTAATGCCAAACCTTCATCGTTCCTGGAACTCCTGAGTGCACGTCACTGTGGGAAATACCTCGACTCGTAGCTATGCGTTCGGCATTTTGACATACCCTCTCCAAACCGGCAAGTTGGAAGTTTAAATACCACTCGAGAGAGGGGAGCACAGAAATCGCGAGTTGAGGGTCAAGAGAGTCAAGAGTGTTTTATTGTCATATGTTCCAGATAGAACAATTAAATTCTTACTTGCTGCAGCACAACAGAATATGTAAACACAGGACACAGGTGATGCTGGTACCACTGGAGAGCTATGTTATCAAAAACTGCATCTTTCAGGTGAGATATTCAGCACAGAACCAGTCTACTACGATGAAGATATAAAATATACCATGGGCCACCCTTCAAGTAGAGTCGGTGTATTCTTTTCTGCCCAATATTTGTCCCTCAACCAACATTTCTAAAATGTAAATTATCTGGTCATTTTCTCACTGCTGTTTGTGGTGGCTTGCTGCATGCAAATTGGCTGCTGTTTTACTTCAAACGTGGCTAAGTCCTGAATATATCCTGAATATATAAAACGAGTCCTTCTTTCTCAACTACATGGTTTGTGAAAACAGCTCTTTGTTATTCCTAAATCAGGGCAGTTAATAAGTGCATGCCTTGCCTGTGATATGTGTGTGCCATGTTAAAACAAAAGACTATCATTTTGATTCCAAAAATTAATTTGACAGGAGTTTGTGTTATTATTCCCTTTCAATCAGAGTGGCAGAGGAAGTTGCTCCCTTTCACATGTTCACCAGGTACATGTAGACCCAACAGTTTCCACAGGCACCTACCACTCTCAGTTTAACAAATTTGTCTCCGAAATGCCCTCCAGTGTGTGACATTTTCACCCTGGGGTAAAGAATCGGACTGTCTAACCTAAATTGCAAACATTTTTAGTCTCTTTTATGGAGAAGAAATCCCAGGATTTTGTGTTTGCCAAAGTATCTGGTGTGAGACGTTGCTGGCAAAGCAAGCGAGATGGGGATGTCGACTGGGTTGGATGTTGTGCATTCTTTCTGCTGCTTCCAGATGATTGAAGTGAGACTCGATCATCCCAGCTATCCCAGGTGCTTCTTTTCCACACTGGATGGTGGCGGGCAAAGGCGATGGTGAGGATGTTTCATATTTTCCAGGAGAATTGAGGAAGTACTTTCCCTGCCTTCCAAGAATCTTCTTCCCATTAGTGAATTTAAAGTAGAGCGTTTGTGCCAGTAGTTGCAATGGGCAAACAAGCAATGTGACTTGCCCATCATAGTATGTTTAATCACAAAAAAGTCCTTGCTTAAATCATAGAGCCATGCAGAATAAAAACTTCTGGACAGGGAAGCCGCCTAGCCCAGCCCTGGCTCGCCCAATGACTGGAAAGGAGAGAGTCGTAACAGAGGGCCAGTGAGTAGACCGGTTGCATTAGGCAGTGTTGTGCATCTCCACGGTGGTGTAGGCCGCTGGAGGCCCTGCTGCAGCCTGGGGCTCGACTGGATCAGGCACTGCTCCAAGAGGCTGCGCGCGTGGACTGGATGCGATCTGCAGCTGCACAGAACAGTGGAGCAGCAGTGGAGGACACCAGCAGCTATGCTTGACCAGGCTGACCCTGCAACACCGCTAGGACTATGGGTCTTCATGGTCAGGTTAAGATATTCTTTCCTTACAAAAAACTGGGACTTGAAAATAGCACCTTACCTGGCGTCTCTTGTGCATTGTCTCAATATACTATTTCTATATACTTGTACTGTATCTAAGGTGATGATGTATTGTAATACCTGGATGCAAAAATGAATTTGACTGTTACCTCAGTACATGTGGCTATAAAACACCATTGGATTCATTGAACCCATTGAAAGATCAGGTTAGGCTTGTGCAGATTGTTTCAAGAACCTGATTGTTGAAGAAAAGGTTCCTGAACATGGTGGCGTGGGACTTAGAGCTTGTGTACCTCCTGCCCGATGGTAACAGTGAGGAAGGCATTGCCTAGATGTTGGGCATCTTGGTCTTTAGTCAGCACCACCTGTCAATGCTCTCGATGGAGGAGAGGGCTATACCCTTGATGGTGTGAAATCCTGGGGCACAAAGGCCATGCTGGTGAATTTCATCATCAAGGTCCATTGTCGAGATTTGGCTCTTAAGATACGGAAAATGATTCACATTTCCAGAATCTCTTTGTCGAGCTTTATTGCCAAGAAGTTGTGTTGTACAGAGACAGGCTGGCAGAGGGCCTTGTTTTAGCGATGTTGAGCATAAAACCCATCCTCATTTATGCTTTGCTGAATGAGCCAGCGAAGATTTGTAGTAGTCTGTTCATGTGCACATGCTCATATGCAAACGTCATACTGTATACTGGTGACCCAGATTGGAGTGATCTTGGTTTTCTATTGAAAATAATGAAGATTTCTGATGTAAGGCATCTTGATGACTAACTGCACTCCAAGAGAAAGATTGTTCAAGGCAAAATTCAGTACTGCAGCGAGAAAGATGAGAAGAGGATTGGTGTAAACGCACAACTTGTTTGATCCAGGTTTGGACAGGAATTGGGTCCGTGGTGGGCTCGTTGGTTGGGATCATGGCTGGAGTGTTAAATAATTTCTGTGCCATATTTATGAAGGATTCCCTTCAATCTCATCTGATTAATTAAGTTGAGGCTGTTGAGAGGCTGAAGAAGCTCAGGAACAGTGGATGGTGCTGCTCCCCGGCATTTTACGTGCAGTCGTCACGTGGTGAACATCATGTCCATTATACCTTTAGATAAGCGGACTTTATATTGTGGCTCTGGAAAGAGCTATTATGCCATCGGGAGGAAGTAGCTGAGGAGGTTCTAATGATGACTTTCCCTGCGGCAGACTCCATAATCACCTCAATTGGGTGTTTCCATTTCATAACATGGTTACTACATCTCCGAAATTCATGGCTTGCCCTTCTCTTTCCAGATGAGGGAGATGAGGTCATAAATTCATACCAGATGTACCTCTCTGCCATGTTTTATTACTTTACCAGAGATTTCATCTGCTCAGGAGGTCTTGCTGTTTATTAATTGCTGAACAGCCTCTTTAACCTCTTGGCTTGTTTTTCCAATGTTGAGCTTAAAGCCCATACTCTCATATGCTTCAGTGAATGAGTCAGTGAAGAACTGGAGTGCAATCTGTTCATGTGCACACACTCATACGTCACCTTCACACTCTATACTGGTGACTGAAGTTGGGTAGAGCCAGGATTGTGGTGGATATTTTATTGTGGGTTAAAGATGGATACATCAACGATAGGCCTGGATTGAGCAGATCTTCCAAGTTTTCTTTCAATGATATGAATATCTATCTCATTGACATGTTTTCACCTGTACTTGACTCACTGCAGGGGCATAGATGAGTTTGGCAGCTTCATGGATGTCATGGTTATTGGCTAATTGCTGGATCTTGGTTCTCCTTCCACCCACCACCTTTAGTTTACTACATGGATTTTAAAGTTGTTTCAACCCCACAGATTATATTAATCTTCCACGATTAAGATGGCTGACATCTTATTCTATCCATACTGGGGGCCTTGTTGCAGTTGAGAAATGTGATAGGTTTAATACCTCTATTAAGAAATTAAGAAAGAAATACAAAAAATATTTCATGCGGTTATAGTTTGATGCTTGGTTTAAAAAAAAAGGAAACTATCTTCATGTATCACCTCAGAACAAATCCTTGGATAATACACAATCAACAGTAGCTTGAGATCAGGACAATGATTATTATTATCAAGCAAGTAAATGCTTGATTTATCATTTAAACTATAGATTTTTTTAAACAGAGTGTTTACTGTGATTCCCTCAAAACAAAGACTTTAAACGTCGCCTGGGTGCGGTTCCAGTTCTGGCTCCGTGCAGCAGGGATTGCATATTTCCCAAGTGAGTCACTCTGGTTGATTCATTATTATGAGACTGATTGCCAAAGTATTTTTCTCAGTAGCAACATTGCGATCCGACGACGATTTTTTTTCTTAAAAGGAAGAACCGTTCATAATTCAGTAATTAACAAAAATAATTTGAATCGCCTTGTCAGTGTTGTTGTCACGGAGCTCCCTTTATCACATCTGATTGGGTTGACAAACATGTTGAGTAGAAGCGCATGACCAGGATGTCAAAACAACGAAAACAGATTTTTTTTTTTAAATAGAAGGGTCAGAATGGGAAAAAAAAACAACTGTACACAGAATATCCTTGCAGCATTACATAGCAAGGAAGAATGTCCTGGAAACCTGTGCTATGGAGTTGGGTTTATTTTCCATTGAAAAAATCTCTGGATCTAATTGAGTCATAGAGTTATACAACGTGGAAATATGCCCTTTGGCCCAACTTGCCCACAACATTTAACATGTCTCAGCTACACTAGTCCCACCTGCCTGTATTTGGCCCATATCACTCTAAGCCTGTCCTATCCATGTACTTGTCTAAATGGTTCTTAGACATTGCAATATTAGCTGCCTCAACTACCTCCACTGACAGTTCGTTCCATACACCCACTGCCCATATCAATTGGTATATACATCAGTCCGAAGAAGGGCCTCGACCCGAAACGTCGCCTATTCCTTCTCTCCACAGATGCTGCTCACCCACTGAGTTTCTCCAGCATTTTGTCTACCAATGCTATAAGTTGTGCCTTTATTTACACTACTACTCAATGCCTCCTGATTTTCATTTGCCTGCCCCTTCTCACCAACTACAATGATGATTAGGAATTACCTGGATTCTTGCAAGATTTGTTGCTGCAGGAGTTGACACTGGAAATAAAAATGAATACGTTTTAATTTGTAAAATGCTGAGATGTCTCCACATCTCAGTGGTAAGAGTGACAATGGGGAAATATCTTGCTGAAGCTTGAATTGATATGCAAGCACATAACATGACCTAAAATTGTGAAGCTGAAAGGTCACCTGAATCCAATCGAGGGCTCACCTGGTTGATATGCCTGTTCAAACATCTTGGACCATGCTGAATGATGTATCTCAGCACTTTATTCGTGGGATGAGGCTGCCAAATTTTCCTGCTGGAAAGGACATTTTGGGACTGGAGCAAAAGACTGGCTGAAATTATTGTTGACAGTCTTTGTGTCCTGCACTTTATCTTACAGAACCTGCTGACCACAAACAGTGACAAACCAATGGCATAAAATGCTTCATTCAAAATCATATGGCAAATTCCATCACATTGGAAAGTTCTGCAAGAAAACTGAAGGAGATTGTCACTGGAGGGTTAAAACTTGCTTTGGCATTAAAGTGTAACCCTTCCTTGAGTGCTGCTAAGGTAGATATCTACTTTAATATTCCATTTATTTGTGAATGCACCACCACCTGCCAACCATATTGTCACGAGCAGATGTTTGCATTTGGCTCTCCCAAATCCAAATATTTGCCTGATAGTCTGTGACAATGTGTCCAACTAGTCCTCCACCAATTGTCTGTCCAATCCAACAGGCTACCTAGCCAGACCCCCTTTGTGCTCAGTTCCCAAGCCCCACCATTTGACCAACCCCCTGATAATTTCCTCAACCCCACTCATCTGCCCAACTCATTTTCCAGCAGTCTTCGCCCTGATTCTCACGGTGATCTCCTCCCAGCCATTTCCCCTGTATTCTGCATTATGAACGATGATAGTAGTCATTAAGGAATGACTATTATACTATGCGCATTGTGAAGGAATTTATGGATAGAGTGATGACTTCGCAAATTTATTTTCTGTTAACTCAGTTTAGTGACTTTAGAGATACAGCGCGGAAACAGGTCTTTTGGCCCACTGTCTCCGTGCCAACCAACGATCACCCTGTACACTAACCTACACACACCAGGGACAATTCTACAACTTACTAAAGCCAATTCATATACAACATCTGTATGTCTTAGGGGAGTGGGAAGAAACCAGAGCACCCGGAGAAAACCCACACGGACATGGGGAAAGCGTACAAACTCCATACAGATAGCACTGATAGTCAGGATTTAACCCGGGTCTCTGGCGCTGTAAGGCAGCATCTCTACTGCTGCACCACCGTGCCACCCCAGTTTAGGTCTTGCACATAGTGGAATATCAGAACTTTGTTTTCAAGAGGGTTCAGTTTCAGCAAACCGTGCAGAGTTCTGTCAAAATCACATTGGGTGAAGGACAATTGTTTCAGCATCCCATCATTGTTGTGGCAACAGTGCCTGCAGTGTTTCTCAGGAAGCATTGGGTTGAAGCGGAAAGGTGAGTATGACCAGAAAAGTTAAACATTAGTACTGTGGAGCCAGAGAAGATACCGCATGCTCCTTTTGGCTTCACAATAAGCTGAATAAAAATAGAAAAAATATTTTCTGTGGGGTAATCTCTGGAGGAATGATGTTAAAGGAATGTTTGTTAAGCAGCTGAAAGTATATCTATTGCATGGTTTGCTCATTTTAAGGCCAATTTTGGAGAGGTGTGTTCTTAAACAATGATTAGACCTCTCATTATTAAACGCAAGGGGCTTAACATCTGCTAAGGCACCGATGATGCCCGAACATCATCGAAACAATTGTATTGGATGTACCCTCGGGAGCTGGACTTGACTCCATAAAATTGTGCATATTTTCCCCCTGTGTTAAAAAACTATAGAATTAATAAAATACAATAGGAAATTTGAAACAAAGTCAGGAAATGCTCGAAATACTCCACAGATCAATCAACAGCTATGGAGCGAGAAAACGAGTTCATGTTCGTTAATGATTTTTCGCCGGAAATACTAAAACTCGTGCCTATCTGATGGAATTCTATGCATAATATTGATGTTTCTGGTTCAGAACTCCATTTGCTTTCACCACTGCCTTTTATTGTTTAAGGCCAGCTGCTTTACCCTGAACATTGGAACCGCAGAATACAAGAGAAAATCAACCTAGTCAAAGAGTGAGGGTTCAGTCTCAAAGAAGACCCAGGATTGTACGGGTGGAAAAGTATCCATATTTGACTCACGGTGGATGCTGAGCCCTGCCTATGGTCATGTTGTGGTCGAGCTGATACGAGAGGTGGCAGCAGCCTTGTATGTTGTGAGCAGTGGAGAATGTTGGAGATGAGGGTGAGTGCTCCCCAAGGGATAGGAAGGAACTACAGATGTCACCAGGAGCGGTGACCTGAATGCCGCCAATGACACTGATTTGAACAGGTCAGAATTAAAATATCAGGAATAGAGTGCATTTAGGTAACTGGGGACAGCAGAACAACCTAATTACTGTAATTGCAGACAGCAGAGCTCTTCAATACAAAGGGGAGCAGCATGCACTTTCAGGGCAGACACAGAGCAAATACTAAAGATGATTTTTAACATAGATGGTGCTCATTAAACCGCTATGCTGTTCTAATGATAGGCAAAATAAATGCAGCACTTCTCCCAATTTAAATGAAGGAGATGATCGTTGCAAAGTGAGAATGAAAACAAAAGGATTTCCTCTTCAAATGATATGTGTCTCCTATAAACTAACAGCACCACCCCGTGCAGTCAGAACTGCCTTTTTATGATTGCAAGAATCTACATAGAACGGTGCACTTTATCCTGGGGGAAAGTTAGGTGTTCTTTGTTGCTCTGTTTGTTTTTCATCCAGTGTGTATTTTATCTTTTTTGTTGATGTGAACTGAATTCAGATAAAGTGCCATATTGTGTGGAGATGAGCTGTGACTATTTTTGGCAGCAGCTCCAGCGACATTTGGGAGGTTGACGCCAATGTTAAAAGACGCAGTGAGCAGAGGCAATGTTGACATCAGTGAGCCCAGCCATGGCTTTTAATTTCATAAATATTGTGGCTTGCGACTTTCAGATGAGGAGTCCTGTGATAGATCGATGTGTAATTGTCCAGGCTATGTTCAAATGTTCATGGGTGCTGGAGGTGGGATAACAAATCAGTAATGGTAAAGATGAAACCCTTGTGGAATACACATATCCACAGTGGCGGTGTGTTCATTGTACCTATCATTGGACCCATCAATGTTATTGTCAGTCTGACTCTCAGTCTGAAGAAGGGTCTTGACCCGAAACGTCACCCATTCCTTCTCTCCAGAAATGCTGCTGCCCCACTGAGTTACTCCAGCATTTTGTGACTATCTTTGACGTTCATGATAATATTCCTACTATTAAATGATATATTTATCAGGCGTGGAGAATAACATTGGGGTTGCGCTCACATTTTAAGGGCAGCACTGTGGCGCAGTGGAAGAGTTGCTGCCTTACAGACCAGAGACCCGGGTTCGATCCTGACTACGTGTGCTGTCTGTATGGTGTTTGTACGTCCTGCCTGTGACCACGTGGGTTTTCTTTGGGTGCTCTGGTATCATCCCTCATTCCAAAGATGTGCAGGTTTAAAGGTTAACTGGCCTCTGTAAATTGCCCCTTGTGTGTAGGGTAGAAGTAGGTCGGCGAGGACTCGCTGGGCCAAAGGGCCCATAAACAATTCAAGTGATGCCACCGAGAAAGTAGGTGATGACCATCGGACATGAGAGGAATTGATCGGGTAGATGCACAGAGTCTGTTGCCCAGTGTAGGTGGATTGAGGACCAGAGGACGTAGGTTTAAGGTGAAGGGGAAAAGATTTCATAGGAATCTGAGGGGTAACATTTTCACATAAAAGGTTGTGGGCGTATGGAACGAGCTGCCAGAGGAGGTAGTTGAGGCTGGGACTATCCCAACATTTAAGAAACAGATTCATTGGTCGGACAGGTTTGGAGGGATATGGGTCAAATGCAGGCAGGTGGGACTAGTGTAGGTGGGACATGTTGGCTGGTGTGGGCAAGTTGGGCCGAAGGGCCTGTTTCCACACTGTATCACTCTATGACTCTGTGGTGGTAATCTCATCGATGATAGCAACATTGTTTTAGCCAACAACAGATTTCTCACAGACGCTGATGCCATTTTCAAACTGGTTCACAAAGATCGAGAATGCTTATGACACTGGTATTGCCACAAACAGAGCGGAATGGACTTCATTAAATAGGAGGTTAGAGTTATCATGGAAGTGCAGGCAATATTTCTACATATGTCAGTGGTGAAGAGCATGAGTATCCCTTCTGGAAGATGACATGGTTTCTGAGCATCTGGAATTATATTGAAAAATAATCTTAAGATTGCTTTTGACATAAATACTAAACGCGTAATAGTCTAAATACTATTACTCTAAATACTAAATTAAATATATACTATGTTTTTAGACTTTGTCAGACTTTGAGCTGGTTGCCAATATCCAAGGGGAAGGGTGAAATGACTTTACTCATTGTGGGTAGAGCTAGTCTTGTGAAGAAAACAAGCTGATGGATGGCACTGACTTTGTAAAATGCCAGCAGCCTTATGGATGGTAGCACCACCCTGATAGAGTGTGGTAGTATGCTCCTAAAGGATGGAAGTTTTGTAATTAACCTAATTTACATATTATAGCTAATTAATGTAATTCATTAATGTGCTATCCCTCATAATGTAACAATTATATTCTCTAGGTTTTGTAAAAATAGAACTTACATTTTCTGAGTTATGGAGAAATTCTATTTTCTAATTAACCTAATTTACCGATACAAATTAGACTTAATTAGCACAATGCATTAATATGTTATTCTTAATAGTCTAATAATTACACTAGCCAATTTTTTCAAAAGGAATAGCTTATAATTTCTAAGTTAGTTATTAATGAAAATATGAATTTTTTTAAACTTCTGTCCTGACGGAAAAGGAATATATTAAAGGTGGCAGCCAAGAATAGCCAGATACTTGGGTGGGTGGAAGGAGACATAAACAAAATAAGAAACGCATGGGAACTAGAGACACTTTGGACATGAAGGTGAAAATGGTGAAAATGGTGTTCATAAACCTAGCAACTCTAAACCACTATGTCAGAAATTGAAGTATGTCGGACAACACTGAAATCTGGCTTGCACATTATGACAACATAAGTTCATCATCAGCGATTTATTGCATTGTAATGATGGAATCCAAGTTACAAGTGGAAAAATAACTAATTAGTATTTGCAGTTCAGCACTTCGTCCTTTTTCAGCTGTTTCACAAAGAGCCACAAAACTGTATGCATGCAATGAAACCTAAGGCTGGAACAAATTGATTTTGAAAAGTTTTGCAAGTATTTCTCAAAGTTTGTCCTAAGTGTTAAATTAATTGCTAATTTATGATTCGTGGCTTGGTAAATACAAACACCAAATGTTGAAAGATATTTGTAATGGGAAAGACACTTTGCAGGTTCTCAGATTTTTGTCCAGTCATAACAGCAACATACAACATACAATGATGTCAGCACGATGCAGCCCTTTCCTCATGCTATCATGTAATGTGTTGAGACAAGGGGTGACTGGAGAAGAATTTGCAGGCGTTATATTAATTACTTATTATATACAGATTTTGTGGTTCGAAAAATGATGTCCAAAAAAGTTGATCTAAAATGTTGTATTATGTGGGAGTAATGCACAAATATTCTCCTTCCAGCTACATAATTACGTGAATCAAATGCTATTGCATATTTTTCTTTTCTTTGGGGATTGGTCAGTATTACTATGTTTTCTAATTTTAATTGGTAAAATCAATGTAAAATTGAAATTATTGAGTTATGACAATATTTAATCAAAATAAGAACATAGCTTTAATAATATTTAATTACAATCCGCTATAAATGTGATGTAAGATGCTTGTGTAATTTGCTTTAATACACAAAGAACATCAAAATTGTTATCAGTACTTCACAACAAAGTGAAAAGAGCTCAAGTTCTCCCTCTACAGATTTTACAGCTCACTGCACCATTGCTTCTCACACATTCATTGTGTTTTGAAACCAAGAATCACACGGACTCTTAATGACAAGGATAAAAAAAACACAACCAACATGAAACTGCTTGTAGACGAGTTCACATTAACACCAAGATCACAAGATGAGGAACCTTTTTTGGTCCACCTTGGTTTCACAATGAAGACAGCCTGATATAGGCAGAAGGAACTGCTGATGCTGGTTTAAACCGAAGATAGACACAAAAAGCTGGAATAATTCAGCAGGATAGGCAGCATCTCTGGATAGAAGGAATGGGTGACGTTTCGGGTCGGTCTGAAGAAGGGTCTCGACCCGAAATGTCACCCATTCCTTCTCTCATGATGGGCAGACGAAATGGCAGATGAAATTAAACACAAGGAAGTGGGAAGTGGTACATTTTTGGAAAAGAGTAAAATATAATATAAAGGATGTGATAGTGTATGGAAGCATACATCGTCAAAGGTTGCAGGACAATTGACAAAGTAGTTAGATGCATCCTGGGCTTCATGAAGGTCACATTGAGCCTCCATGCATCAGGGATTTAACATCATCGAAGGTATTGTATTCAATTTTTGTCTGCACTATTGGAAGGATGCAAAGATCTTTGAACTGGTAATAGTTAGATGACTGATGCGTTATTGTAATGCCATTGTAATGAGGGTAATCAGAGCATTATCTGTGATGTAAATAGTTATCAGTGCAATTTAAGTGTGAATTACTATTGGTTGGCGCCAAAACCAAAATCCTTTGCAGTTCAGGTGTTTGCCTCAATACCATCCCTCACCTTACGTTGCCATTATTTGCCTATTAGGAATGTTTTCTGATTTTTTAGTTTACCAAGGCCTACATTAGGAAATTGTATGGGGAGAGAGTGGGAATATGGTTTTGAGATAGAGGATTACTCACCTTAGTGTTGAATGGTGAAGCAGGCTTGAAAGCAGCATGGATTACTTTCTTATCTTTAAAATAAATCCTAGCCCAGAGAAAGTATGTCCCAGGCACCCTCTCATGTGGTAAGAGTCACATGCAGTTTCTGTTGCCGAAGGCGTAGATGAGGGCTGTACTGGGGCTATTTGCAGAAGACCACTAGGGTTTGTTCAAAATGAGAAACCTGATGCATTGGCTGCCTCATCCTGTAGAACAGCAAACCTCTTCAGTGTTGTCGGGATGGAACTCATCTGGGCAAATGAAAAGAGTAGCTCACTGGAGCTGGACTCATGAGGCAGAATGTTGCCCATGTCTTGCAACATGTGGACACAAACATTCTCCCTCTATGAGCAATGCAATAGATGCCCGAGCTTCTTGGTGAAAAAGAACTACGATTAACAGTGTTGTTACATAGCAAATCCCTTTCAAACAAACTGCCTTGATCTTTATCCTCTATCCTCCTCATCTCTCTGTGGCTCTGGGTCTGTTTGCTGTGCTGTGCAATGCAAGAGTGACTGACCTCAGGATTAAGAAATCGTCCAATCTTCCTCCATTGCACTGCATTCATCATCATGATTATTTATCTCAGGTCACAAACGGTTTGATTGATGAAGGTGCTGTGGTAATACTTACAGTTCGGCTGCAGCTTGAGACTCCAGTGTGAAAACAGTCTTTACATGAAGGGAAGCCATGACAGCAGATCTGATGTTCATTCTATTTACTAGCTCTCTATCTTGAGTGAACGGCCTATGTTATCTCAGAAAGATTGTATCGAATGGCCAACCAAAAATTATGATTAAATCTTTCCGCAGATATGGCAGCAGCAGAAATAAAAATGAAGGCCACTTGACCATCTCTCTCACAAATAAAACGTGTGTGGCAAAAGGCAGCAGGTTTTAGTGACACCTGCTCATAGAACATTGAATCTTACCCAGTGAATATTTTCAGAAGATTGTCACTCTTGGCCAGAACCCTTCCTTTCTTCCCCCCTTTCCTGTTCCTATCAATAAAGTGACCCGGTGTTTTAGAATTCTGCTTTTGCTCCTCCCCTCTCACTCAACAGAACAACTAACGTCCCGCTCCTTTCAAGAGGGAAGTATCCCATACATCTTCATGTCAGTCACAGTTGCCTCATTGTTTTAGTTTTAGTTTTAGATTTAGAGATACAGCGTGGAAATAGGCCCTCCGACCCAACATGTCCGCGCCGACCTGTGATCACCCATACCCTCTGAAGAAGGGTCTCGACCAGAGATGCTGCCTGTCCCGCTGAGTTACTCCAGCTTTTTGTCCACCATTCCAGAGGCACTTTCAAGGCAATCCTTCATTTAATATGCCTTAGATTATTTAGATGAAGGGATTAAAAGCAGCATAAGCAAATTTGCAGATGACACAAAGCTGGGTGGCAGTGTGAACTGAGAGGAGGATGCTATGAGGATGTAGGGTGACTTGGACAGGTTGGGTGAGTGGGCAAATGCATGGCAGATGCAGTTTAATGTGGATAAATGTGAGGTTATCCACTTTGGTGGCAAAAACAGGAAGGCAGATTATTGTCTGAATGCCGTCAAGTTGGGAAAAGGAGTACAACGAGATCTGGGGGTCCTTGTTCATCAGTCACTGAAAGTAAGCATGCAGGTGCAGCAGGCAGTGAAGAAAGCGAATGGCATGTTGGCCTTCATAACCAGGGGAGTTAAGTATAGGAGCAAAGAGGTCCTTCCGCAGTTGTACAGGGCCCTAGTGAAACCACACATAGAGTATTGTGTGCAGTTTTGGTCTCCAAATTTGAAGGACATTCTTGCTATTCAGGGAGTGCAGCGTAGGTTCACGAGGTTAAATTCTGGGATGACAGGACTGTCATATGTTGATAGAATGGAGCGGCAGGGCTTGTATCCTCTGGAATTTAGAAGAATGAGAGGGGGTCTTATTGAAACATAGGATTATTAAGGGTTTGGACACGCTAGAGGCAGAAAAAATGTTCCCGATGTTGGGGGAGCCCAGAACCAGTGGGCACAGTTTGAGAATAAGGGGTAAGCCATTTAGAACGGAAATGAGGAAAAGCTTTTTCACACAGAGGGTTGTGAATGTGTGGAATTCTCTGCCTCAGAAGGTAGTGGAGATCAATTCTCTGGATGCATTCAAGAGAGAGTTAGATAGAGCTCTTAATGATAACGGAGTCAGAGGATATGGCGAGAAGGCAGGAACGGGGTACTGATTGTGGATGATCAGCCATGATTACAGTGAATTGCCTACTCCTGCACCTAATGTCTATTGTCTATTGTCTAAATTCATCAGCAGAGTATCTTATGTCAGGCTAACATCTCCAGGACTGAGTGTGTCGGAAGGAACTGCAGATGCTGGTTTACACCGAAGGACTGAGGCACTGGTCATGTTCAACAGATCTGTGGGAGGTGGGGGAGTTTGGGCTGAACGGAACACATAGTTTGTATGACTGAAACCAGACTCTTGAAACAGACAGAATATTCTGAGTTTCGTCATAGAGGGCAGAGAAAATATTTTGTTATCAAAGCTTCTTTGAAAGAAACGTATCAGCTGCTCCAACTCAAGGAAGCCATTGGCCCACATCCACTCAAACTGGAGAAGGAGCACTGGGGAAAGCATCATTCCTCAATGGCGAGCATACAGAGGTCAAATATAAACAGGAACACATAACTTCCAAACAACCCACCTAGCATCTGCAGCACCCAGAGCCCACAGAGATAAAGCCCTGTCCCACTGTACAAGTTCATTCAAGAGCTCTCCTGAGTTAAAAAAAATCAAACTCATGATAAGCATGTAGAATGTACGTATCGGGTACGTCGGAGCTCGGGGACGTCCCTTAGCGGCTCGTAACGCTAACGGCAGGTACTCAGGAAACGCGGTAAGCTCGGGAAGACCCGTGAAGATTTTTCAACATGTTGAAAAATGTCCACGAGAGCCCCGAATACCTACGAGTACTCCTGAATGAACTTGTACAGTGGGACAGGGCTTGTAGTGTAGAAACAAGTCACCCTCAACCCTATGGGACTGCCAAAGAGGAACAGGGTAAATATGTGCACTTGCAACTTGAAGCCTTTTGGGTCGACCCGTGGTTGGCGGTCGATGATGGTGCGAGGGACCACCGTGAGTGGTGGAGGGGTATGAGAACAATGGAGGATCCGGCATGGGGGCTTCGCTGTGAGTGGGGGAGGGGTAAGAGAACAATGTAGGGCTCGGCATGGGGGCTCCGCTGGGAGAAGAGGGAGGGGAAGGGAGGGGAGGGGTGGGGAGAACAAAGCAGGAGCTGGCGGGGGTACTTTGTAACTTTGTCAGTGCCGTTCATGCTAAGACTATCTGCATACCAAAGAGTTTCACTCTGCCTTGTCACATGTGCCAATAAAGTATTCCATTCCAACTGAACGATGGATTTGCAAGGATGTAGGAAACTGTTTTACCAAAAAAACTAATATTCCATCACACAGATCTCAGCCCTGTTCTCCCGACTGCACGTGGCAAATAGAAGGACTGTAACTGGAAAATAAAACATGATTTATTGTACCTCAATGAAACCTGTTGAGTATTGAAAAGCACTCAGTACGCTGCACACTTGGATAAGAGAAGCTTGTGCTGTGCCTTCTTTCAACAATGATACTGATTGCAGCACTCAGCCTGTGGCAGGAGCATGAATATTGAACATGTATCAGGGTTAATACAAATAGAAAGTGCTGGGAACACTCAACGGTTCAGGTAGCAGTTGCGGAATGATTAAGAGTTAAAGTTTTGACCTGAATCTTTGTTTCTCATTCCATAGATGCTGCGTGAGCTATTGAGTTTCACAGCATTTTCTGTGCTTATTTCATATTTCTAGTATCTCCAGATTTTCAGCTATAAACCTATCCAGGTTAAGTGTTCTATTTTGTAAATAAGTCACTACCTCATCTGATGTCCTTACAAAACCAGAACTGAGGGTTGTTAGTTTTTAGGAATTAATCAAACCGTAAGAGCACTTTTCTACTGAGTTGGATGATCAACCATGGTCATATTAAATGGCGGTGCTGGCTCGAAGGGCTGAATGGCCTACTCCTGCACCTATTTTCTATGTTTCTATGTTTCTATGTTTCTATCAAACGGGAGAGACTGAGGAATGACCTGATAGAAGTTGCAAAAGTTAGAGAAGTATTGGTATTGGTTGTTATTAGTTTATTATTGTGAGGTACTGCGAAAAGCTTTTGTGTGCATGCTGTCCAATTTAAACAGATCATCCTGTACACGAGTACAATTACAGGTACAATAGTGTAGAGAGAATATTACCAGAGTGCAGAATAAAGCTTTGTGGCATTGTAGTGTTAAGGGCCTGTCCCACCTGGGCTTCATTTGCACGTCACGCAGATAGTGCGTGAAGATTTTGTACATCACAAAACCCTGCGACGCCGCGAGTGGGCGCGCGTCACTGCCTATGTCATCGCGCACCATGTGCGTGTAATGCGCACCATGCGCACATTACGTGCGTGTCACACTGCGCGCGTCGTGCGACGTGATGCATAAATGATGTCGCGTAGATTACGCGCAAATGACGGCCCTTTACAGTTACAGAGAAAAAGTCCAGTGCCTGCAAGAAGTGCTGAATAGCACAGACTTCGAGAAAGTGTTTCTACCAACAAGATTGATCGGGACCCAGGGGCCATAAATAAAAGATAATATAGAACACTGAACGTAATGCCACGAGGAATGGTGATGCAATTAGCAGAGATATATTTAAGGGGAAATAAATGAAAGAAATAGGAATGGAATGGAATGAAAGGCTGTTGTATTTCGATGGCAGAAGGACACTCATGTGGAGCATTTACATTGACTTGGAATTATTTTGCCCAGTGGCCTCTTTGTGTGCTTTAAATACTAAATGACTATGCCAAGGTTAATCAGCCTTACTTTTTTCCCCTCTAATTCCTTACATGAATGCAGTTCTCAAATTGTTCTTCTAATTAGTGTCATTATTGTAACACATAATGATGTTAGGAGATGAATTTGCAGTTCCCCGGTTAGGTTTTTCCCCTTTCTTGCATATAAACACTACATGAGCTTATTTTGGGTCCACATTCATTGACTTGCTCAAGATGATTGATAACACTTCATAACTTCTATGTCCCTCAATCACTTAGCTCGCAACTAAAAATCTTGAAGGATTGAGGTCACATTGTAAATACAAAGGCAAATCTAATAATTTATCGACCACCATCTTACATTGCACCAGGGAAACCTGCCTTCACCAAAAAATCTACTCAGTGATGAGATGATGATGATAATATGTAAATTTGGGGTGACAGAGCATTCGGTGATGGGATAATCAATGCCATAAATGCCCATTGGACTGCTGCATTGACCTATCTAACTGTTCTGGTTCGACACCTGCCAAAATATTTTTCAAGAAGGATAGATAGCCTGATAAAAAACATTAGTCACAATTACTATATCTTCCGCATTTGTTTTGTTCCTCTTCTAGTATGCTGACGGAAAATATATGAAGGGCATATAACTCTTTTATGTTAATGAAACTTGCTTCAATGTTTTTAACTCTTTAAAAGTGATTCAATTTTTAATAGACTTACATTTTAATATTTTTAAATGCATTATAGCTTATTAATAGTTTTTGAATATTATTGCATTTCAGGGACACTCACGAGAACAGGAGAAACGGAATCAGGGTTGGGCCAGTCACAAAAGGCTGAGGTAGAATTCAGAAGCATTCACAGTTCTTGAAACAGTTGACAGCCAGGAAAGTCTGTGAGCATGGCTTAGCCGGCTGTCAATTTTCTTTTCAGCCATCTTTCCAACAATTTCCAGAAGCTAGCTAATGAAAGCAGACCTGGAGAAGTAAGTTAATGTATGTATGTCAGAGACATACATACTGGGTGACACAGTGGCATAGCGATAGAGCTACTGCCCTGCAGTACCAGAGACCCGGGTTCAATCCTGACTATGAGTGCTTGTCCGTACGGAGTTTGTATGTTCTCCCTGTGACCTGCATGGGTTTTCTCATAGATCTTCGGTTTCCTCCCACACTCCAAAGACATACAAGTTTGTCGGTTAATTGGCTTGGTATAAATGTAAAATTGTACGGGGATCGCTGGTTGGTGCGGACTCGGTGGGCTGCAGGGCCTCCCCCCCCCCCGCTGTATCTCTAAACTAAACTAAACTAACCATACAAGTGATCTTCTCCTAGAAGCAAGTATTGGCAATTTAGGTTGATGTAGAGAAACAAAACAGCGAGGTGCAACCCGCCTTCCATATCTCGCTTTCAACATCCAGCCTCCAACATCTGTCCTTCAACATCCTGCCTCCAATCTACCGCCCACCACCTCCCGCCCACCACCCCCCGCCATCATCTCCTGCCAAACATCACCTATGGTTTTTCCTCCATTTAATTGAATCTGAGCTAATTCATATCTTAATCCTTCTGTCCACTGTAGATCTAATGCATTTAATAGTCTCACCTAATAACTGATAACAATCTTAGCTTTGTACGTTTCAGTTGAGCTAGGCTCCTTACCTGGCTTCTCCTTTCCCACCCTAGTGACCTTTTATGTTTCTGATGTTGAGGGAGTCCAGAACCAGGGCCCACAGTTTAAGAATAAGGGGTAAGCCATTTAGAAAGGAGACGACAAAACACTTTTTCTCACAGAGAGTTGTGAGTGTGTGGAATTCTCTGCCTCCACACGGAGGGCGGTGGAGGCAAGTTCTCTGGATGCTTTCAAGAGAGAGCTGGATAAGGCTCTTAAAGATTGCAGAGTTAGGGCATGTGGGGAAAATGTGGTACTGATTGGGGATTATCAGCCATGATCACATTGAATGGCGGTGCTGGCTGGAAGGGCTGAATGGCCTACTCCTGCACCTATTGTCTAAGAAGTTGCCTATTGTCTCTAGATTTTTGAAGGAGGTAGTTGCACATACACTATCTATTGCATTGTGGGAAGAAATGCTTCCAGTTGGTCACTCTCCATGAGTCACCAGAGGTTTTGGTCACTTGCCTGGAAAGCCTCGACCGAAGCGTGAGCTGCATCTACTGATCAAAGATCCTACAGGATCTTCGCTACCGACCGCACACACACACACACACACACACACACACACACACACAAACACACACACACAACACACACACACACACACACACAAACACACACACACACACACACACACACACACACACACACACACACACACACACACACACACACACACACACACACACACAAACACATCGCGAAGGTGGGGGCCAGGGACAGTGGAGGAGCACTGTATGACAATGAAGAGGAAGGTAAACGGCTGCCACAGAGCATGTAAGTCCTTTAGAGAGCGCGGGAGGGAGGGAAAGAAGGGGAGAGAAGAACAGAGAAAGGGAGAGAGAAGGGGAAGAGAAGGGGAGAGAAGGAGAGAGAGAAGGGGAGAGAGAAGGGGGAAGAAGGGGGGAGAAGGTGGGGAGAAGGAGTGGAGAGAGTCTTAAGAAGTTTAATAAAGTTAGTGGGCATTTTACCTTCCGGCGGATCTTCTAGGTCCTGAAAACCAAAGATCCGATAGGATCTTTGCTGAAAACTCCAATGAGCCAATCAAAATGGCCGGTCAGCGAAGGAGATTGCCTTCGACTGCCTGTAAGTAAATAGCGACCCCACTCCACTGGCTTCGACCAAACGGCAACCTATTTTTAGTCGAGACCGGTTTTGGTTTTTTTGAAATAATCGCAGGAACATAGAAGAAACCTCGACTACGCGGAAACCACTTTCCACCATTAGGGAGAGTGACCGGAACCTCCGGGAACCTCACGGAAACCTTGGGTGGGGCGCAAGGTCTCCAGAGGCTTCCGTTCAGGTTTCCTAAGTGGGACAGGGGCATAACTCTAATTTTAAAAACAGACTCAGACCAAACTAGGGGTGATAGGGAAAAAAAAAGATTTCAATTGATGTGACTGAGTTGTCAGATGATAAAAAAAAGAACAAGAACAATTAAAAAATACAAGTTTTCTGTGGGAATCCTGTTACTACTCTCCAAGAGGATATGTTTTATTTCTGTCAATCTCATAGTAACCTGTTCAATCATCTTAAATACCACAACCAGATCATTGTTTAATATTATGTGCAGCAGAAGACATGGCATATTCATGCAACCAACCCTCATAATTTAAACATTTAAAACCCAATGTTACACTTTTGAAATAATTCAAAAGCACTGCTATTCTAAAATATACATGAAACATCCTATCAATATCTACTGCTTGGACTAGTCTGTTCACTGTCTTGCAGGAGTCTTGGTCAATTATGTAGCCCTTTAAGTTCATCTCATGTTTGTTCAATTACAAAGAAATGGTGAAATTTCCTAAGAGGTGGCATGGTGGTGCAGCGGTAGAGTTGCTGCCTGACAGCACCAGAGACCCGGGGTCGATCCTGACTATGAGTGCTGTCTGGCTGCACGTTCTCCCTGTGACCGCATGGATTTTCTCCGAGTGATCTGGTTTTCCTCCCACATCCGGAAGACATACAGGTTTGTAGCTTAATCGGCTGAGGTACTGTACGTAGTTGGTCCTAGTACGTAGGAAAGTGTTAGTGTGATCGCTGGTCGACGTTGGTTCATTGGGCTGAAGGGCCTGTTTCTACACTGTAAAGTCTCAAGGTTTACAGTCATTAAGCCAACCATCTCTTCCACCCATACAGTTATGGGAAATGTATTCACGTGCATAGTTAAACAGTGTAAAATCTGTAAATAAACTAATGGAAAGCGATTGTCTAAAAGGTTGGACCCCAAATGCCCAATGGGTGGATGGAAGCCATACCTTTCAGTTTGACCTCCAATTGGCAATGGACCTTGTCAAGGGGTGAGTTCATAATAGAGCTGCTGTGAAGTGTATGCAGTGAAGCGGAAGAGGAAGAGGAAACCTTAGTCCTCCTGAGCAAAAGGAATGTTTAAGAACGAACTGCAGATGCTGGAAATATCGAAGGTAGACAAAAATGCTGGAGAAACTCAGCGGGTGAGGCAGCATCTATGGAGCGAAGGAATAGGTGATGTTTTGGGTTGAGGTGGGGGGGGGGGGGAAGGGGTGGGAAGAAGAAAGGAAGAGGCGGGGACAGTAAGCTGTGGGAGAGCTGGGAAGGGGAGGGGAAGGAGGGAGAAAGCAAGGACTACCTGAAATTGGAGAAGTCAATGTTCATACCACTGGGGTGTAAACTGCCTAAACAAAATATGAGGTGCTGCTCCTCCAATTTGTGGTGGGACTGACTCTAGCCATGGAGGAGGCCCAGGACAGAAAGGTTGGATTCAGAATGGGAGGGGGAGTTGAAGTGCTGGGCTACAGGGAGATCAGGTTGATTAGTGCGAACCGAGCGAAGGTGTTGGGCGAAGCGATCGTCAAGCCTAGGCCTGGTCTCACCGATGTACAGCAGCTGACACCTAGAGCAGCGGATGCAATGGAGGAGGTTGAAGGAGGTGCAGGTGAACCTCTGCCTCACCGGGAACGACTACTTGGGTCCTTGGATGGAGTCAAGGGGGGAGGTAAAGCAACAAGTGTAGCATTCCCTGCAGTTGTAAGGGAAAGTACCAGGGGAGGGGGTGGTTTGGGTGGGAGTTATGAGGGAGTTATGGAGGGAGCAGCCTTTGCGGAAAGCCGAACGGGGAGGAGATGGGAAGATGTGGCCAGTGGTGGGGTCCCGTCGGATGTGGCGAAAATGTCGGAGGATTATCTGTTGTAAGTGATGGCTGGTGTGGTGGAAAGTGAGGACAAGGGGGACTCTGTCCTTGTTACGAGTGGGCTGATGTGGAGTGAGAGCGGAGCTGCAGAGTATAGAGGAGACCCTGGTGAGAGCCTTATCTATCGTCGAAGAGAGGAACCCCCGTTCCCTAAAGAATGATCTCCGATGCCCTGGTTTGGAACACCTCATCCTGGGTGCAGATGCAGCGCAGATGGAGGAATTGAATAGAAGCTTTTATTTAATGAATGTAACAAGACTTTAGAACTTACTGATAAGCACTGGAAAATTGGACATTTTTGAATTATTGTACTCTATTTAACCAAAGAACCTTTTCACATGGATAGAATCACACTCACGATTTAATTTCAATAAGTAAGTAAGTAAGTTTATTGGCCAAGTATTCACATACAAGGATTTTGCCTTGGTGCTCCGCCCACAAGTAACAACATGACATACAGTGACAGTTACGAATGACTCAGAAAACAATAAACATTAATAATACTAAAACATTAATGATAAAACACCATTGATCAAGCATGTGAACCAACAAAATACCAGATCAGAGGGAGGCTACAGATTTTTGGCTGTTGAGTAGAGCAACTACTCGTGGATAAAAACAGTTTTTATGTCTGGCTGTGGCAGCTTTGACAGTCCGGAGTCGCCTTCCAGAGGGAAGTGATTCAAAGAGTTTGTGGCCAGGGTGATAGGGGTCAGAGATGATCTTGCCCGCTCGCTTCCTGGCCCTTGCAGTGTACAGTTCATCAATGGAGGGAAGGTTGCAGCCAATAATCTTCTCTGCTGATCGGACGATTCGCTGCAGCCTCCAGGTGTGGTGCTTGGTGGCTGAGCCAAACCAGACCATGATGGAGAAGGTGAGATAGACTCTACGATGGCCGTGTAGAATTGGACCATCATTGCCTGTGGCAGATTGTGCTTCCTCAGCTGCTGCAGGAAGTACATCCTCTGTTGTGCCTTTTTGACTCTGGAGTTGATGGTAGCCCCCCATTTAAGGTCCTTGGAGATGATGGTTCCCAGGAACTTAAAAGACTCCACAGATGTGACTGTGATGTTGTTGACGGTGAGTGGGGTGAGGGGAGGGGGAACTCTCGCAAAGTCTACAATCAATTCCACTGTCTTAAGAGCATTGAGCTCTAGGTTGTTGCTATGGCACCAGGACACCAGCTGTGACACTTCCTGTCTGTAGGCAGATTCCTCCCCATCCTGGATCAGTCCAATCAGGGTTGTGTCGTCTGCAAACTTGAGAAGCTTGACAGAGGTGTCTGTGGAGGTGCAGTCGTTGGTGTAGAGAGAGTAGAGGAGAGGAGAGAGTACGCAGTCTTGCGGTGCTCCTATGCTGAGGGTTTGTGGGTCCGAGATGTGCTTTCCCAGCCTCACATGCTGCTTCCTGTCTATCAGGAAGTTGGTGATCCACTGACAAAAGGGGTTCAGGCACAGTCAACTCAGAAAATTTGGATTGTTGTAGCTCTGGCACAATGGTGTTAAATGCAGAGCTAAAATCAACAAACAGGATCCTCGCATAGGTTCCCTGGCGGTCTAGGTGCTGTAGGAAGAAGTGCAGGCCCAGGTTGACTGTATCATCCACAGATCTATTGGCCCGATATGCAAACTGCAGAGGGTCCAGCAGGGAGTTTGTGATATTTTTCAGCTTGGCCAGTGCAAAATAAAATTAAAGTTAATTCAACGCAGAGGAACTGATGTGAGGTACAGTCTTTGTTCTTTGCCCTCTGTGAATCAAATTTGCAGATGTAGATAGAAACAGAAGATAGACAATAGACAACAGGCTCAGGAGACGGCCATTTGGCCCTTCGAGCCAGTACGTGCCAGAAATGTTCAGCAGGTCAGGCAGACTTTGTAGAAAGAGAAACAGAATTGACTAATTTCCTTTCGTGTTGCACTTAACATTATTTCCTGCACTAAACGTGATCCACATTATTCCCTTTATCATGTATCTGTACACTGTGAATGGCTCAATTTAATTATGCAATGTTTTTCTGCCGACTGGACAGCATGCAACAAAAGCTTTTCACTGTACACATGACAATAAACGGAACTAATCTAAACTAAACAAGATCGACACACAGGGCTAGAATAACTCACATGTCAGGCAGCATCTCTGGACAAAATGGATGGGTGACGTTTCGGGATCGAGACCCTTCGTCAGACTCACAACACAGTACACAATACTGTCTTGTTGGCTAGCAATTTTGTTTTTATTTCAGATTTAAATGTTTTAATGCTCTTTAATGTACATAGAAACCTGGTTGTCTGCAATGGCACCAATGTCATGCAGTAACAGTAGGATGCTACTTGCATGATTTTCATTCTTGTCTGTTCAGTTTGTAGGCCACTCTCATAGGCCTGTCTCACTTAGGCGACTTTTTAGGTGACTGCAGGAGACTATGCAGTCACCACATGGTCGCCAAATGTTCGCAGGTGGTTGCCAGGGAGTCGCCTTCGTGGCCGTGAGGTGTTCCCGCATTCTGGGAACCAGTCGCGGCGTCATCAACATGTTGAATACTTAGCGGCGACTAGAATGAAGCCGGGAGGGAGGGAGGAAGGGAGGAAGGGAGGAAGGAAGGTGTGTGCGTGCGTGCGTGCGTGCGTGTGTGGACAGTTGGCGGCAGTCCGCTGAAAAAGCACCTAAGTGGGACAGGCCCATTAGACCATCACAGTATGTGTAATGCCTGATTAAGTACAAGTTAAATGGAGCCCCTCAGAGAATGTGTGTGCTTCATTCATAGATTGCATTAGAGCTTCAACAGTTTTAACGTGCCCGGCCCAAAACACTTCTGAAAAGTGTAAAAAATATAAAGCTTTTAAGTTTGTTGAGAAAGATGAGTGATGGAAAGACGAAAGGGGAGCTTTGTCACAGGATAGAGAGCAAGAGAAACTGAATGTCAGAAACATTGTTTGTGCCTGCCGAGAGAGGGTGTTGAAAGCTTGTTAATCACACCTGCTCTGTTTAGAAGAGATGTAAATAAAAAGTGAAAAAGAACAAAGGAGATAGAAACAAAGTGCTACTTATTTAAGATAATGCAGAAATTTCAACTGGGCGATAATTTTGTAAATGGGTTAAAATTTTGTACTCCAACCCTACAGCAAAAATACTAACAAACCAAATGTTATCAGCTAAATTTAATCTTTCTAGGGGTTGTAAACAAGGATGCCCGTTATCACCTTTATTATTTGCTCTCGCAATCGAACCATTAGCCGAAAGGATTAGATCAGATCCAGAAATATATGGATACAATACTAATACCACAACGAATAAAATATCTTTATATGCAGACGATGTTTTAATATATATCACAAAACTGGAGATCAGTATTCCTAACTTACTTAATATTATAAATAAGTTTGGTACATTTTCAGGATATAGAATTAATTGGAATAAAAGTGAAATCATGCCTATAACTGGAATAAAAATAAACATATTACAGCAATTTCCATTTAAAATAGTTACGGATAAATTTAAATATCTAGGAATTAATGTATCTAAATCTTATAATCTATTATTCAAATTAAATTACCCTCAGTTATTGGATAAACTAAAAAAGAATATTTTATATTGGAAAACACTACCAATATCAATGAATGGCAGTATAAATTCTATAAAAATGGTCTTTTTACCACAATTATATATATTTCAAGCTATCCCTTTATATCTCCCAAATTTTTTTTTCAAAAAAACCAATTCTATTATTAACAGCTTTATTTGGGATTATAAAAATCACAGAATAAGTAAAAAACATTTATGTAAATCCAAGATAAATGGAGGATTAGTGTTACCTAATTTTTTATATTATTTTTAGGCGGTTCAGATTAGGAATATGAACTTTTGGCTGGTAAAAATGGACCAGGAACCAGCTTGGCTAAAGATGGAAATGGAAGACTGTGTACCATTTGATATAAGTTCGATTCTTCTTGTTCCAAGTGGAGTACAAAAAAAAACTTACGGGGATAACCCTATAATTTATAGCAATGTACGTACTTGGAAACAAATAGTTAAGACTTTACATCTGGATAATATGTCACTCTGTTTACCAATTATGAATAATCCTTTATTTAAACCTTCTATATTGGATAAGGGGTTTAGACATTGGAAAAAATTAGGAATTATAAGGATAGAACATCTTTACAGGAAAGGAAATTTCTATCATTTCAAGAATTAAAAGATATCTATGGATTACACAGAAATAACTTGTTCAGGTACTTACAAATTAGAGACTATATCAAGTCAAACATGCAAGACTATAAGAATAGAGAGCCAGGATTATTGGATGAGTGGCTTAACAAGCACCCAAATACAGAAAAATTAATAGCGTGCATATATAACACTCTTTTGGATAGGGAAGTCCCAACAACAGAATCATACTGACAGATATGGGAAAATGAAATTGAAAGACACTTGGGAAGAAAGTTTACAACGTATACACCGATGCTCATTAAATGCCAGACATACTTTGGTACAATTTAAAGTAATACATAGATTACACTACTCAAAAACAAAATTAAATAGAATTTTTCCTAACATTTCTTCTATTTGCGATAAATGTCAGAATTTAGAAGCCAATTTAACGCATAGTTTTGTAACATGTACAAAACTTAATAGTTATTAGGCTGATATTTTTGGAATCATCTCTGAGGTTCTTAGAACTAAATTGGACCCTGATCTAAAATTAATAATAATAGGAGTCCCTGACTCAAGCTTAATATTAACAGTAAGTCAAATTTTCTTGATTACTGTTTGATAATTGGAAAAAAAATAATTTTAAAATTCTGGAAGGGAACATTATCCCCCACAATCAAAATGTGGACTGCGGAAATGTCGGAGACGTTGCATTTGGAGAGAATTAGGTTTGTCCTTATGGACAAATATGAACTTTTTGAACAAATATGGTCTCCATTCATTGATTACTTAAAAGGGTAGCTGAGCTCAGCACCGTAACTCAATAAGTACCCTGGTGTAGGATTAGATGAAAAAAGTATTGGGATCTGTATACATGTCTCAAGAGATATTGTTATATGAAACTGTTCCATTCAATGTAAAGATTCTTTTATTTAATTTTTAATTATATAATAATTGTTTTTATTTTTTTTAATTTTTCTTGTTTATCTTTTCTTTTTTATTTTGTATGTTTTTATTATACAATCATTATTATTTAATCACGTCTTGATTATTTATTTTTTATTTTTTATTTCTTTAATTATATAATCATTATTATTCAATCACAACATCTTGATTATTGATTTATACTTTTACTTTTTTTTCACTCCCTTACCTTCCCAAAAAAACAAAAACAAAAAAAATCAAAAACAGTAGCATATATAAATTATCCCGTAATTTCTGTACAATGTTTGTGATAAGTCTGATTTGTATTTGAAGTGCTGTTGTACATTAGATAATATGCAATGCTTCTAATAAAAATATTAAACAAAAAAGAAACAAAGTGCTAGGACTGTGAGGTACAGAATATTGCAATGCCAGAAATCTGATATAAAACGCAGAAATTTGGAGATACTCAACAGATCAAACAACATTTGTAGAGAGTGAAACAGGGCAAGCATTTCAAGTCAATAATTGTTAATCAGGTTTAATTGAAATGCCATCAACCTAAAACATTGGCTCTTTTTCTCCCTCCACACACACTGCTTGGAAAATAAAGATGGCACGCAGCATCTCTGGAGAGAAGGAATGGGTGACGTTTCGGGTCGAGACCCTTCTTTAGACTGATCTATCTGAAAAAGGGTCTCTACCTGAAATGTCACCCATTCCTTCTCTCCAGAGATGCTGCCTGTCCCGTTGAGTTACTCCGGTTGTGTCTAACTTCGGTTTAAACGAGCATCTGCAGTTCCTTCCTACACACTGGAAAATAAAGGTGATGGATGAAGTGGAACTGGGACAATATAAGCGACCATTGCCACCTTCAGTCCATTACCACCTATAAACCAGGACTACCATGGCTTTCTCTCTATCTGATGCCATTACACTAACAGTAAACCCAATAACAGTAAATCGAATAATATATTTATATTCTCAGACAACTGATTCTTTAGAACAAATATGTGAAACTTCATATGTATCCAAATGTATACGAGTGAAAAGCTAGGTTTAGATTTAGATGGCCCTGTCCCACTTACGTGAGTTTTTCGGCGACTGCCGGCACCCGTCGTAGGTTGTTGCAGGTTGCCGAAAATTTTCAACATGTTGAAAATTCAGCGGCGACCAGAAAGACAATACGACTCTTTGGGCGACTGAGGAGACAACTCATGACCATACAGGCCACACCCTGGCAACATGTCGCGGGGTGAAGCCTGTATGGTCGTGAGTAGTCGCCCAAAGAGTCGTACCTTGTTCTGGTCGCCACTGGATTTTCAACATGTTGAAAATTTTCGGCGACCTGCAACGACCTATGACGGGTGCCGGCAGTCGCCGAAAAAGTTGTGTAAGTGGGACAGGCCCATAGGCTTATTATTGTCACATGTACCAAGGTCTGTGAAAAGCTTTGTTTTACATGCTATCCATCCGATCAGAGATACTATACATAGATACAATCCAATCAAACTCTAGTACAATAGACGGAGGGAAAGAAAGTTAAGATACGATGTGCAGAATATAGTTCTCAGCATTGTAGCGCATAGGTTTCTGAGGCAAAATCTAATAGGCATGGGCGATTTTTTTTAGGCGACTGCCGGCGAATACGACAATGGAATTCACCAAAGTCAACACCGGCGATAACCTACGTCACCTGGCGACAACCTACATTAACCAGGCGACAACCTACGCCAGCACCTACGTCAAGCTACGCTCGTTGGCGTCAAACCCACGGTTGCCACTGCCGGTGAAAAATTTTCAACATGTTGAAAATCCAGCGGCGACCAGATAGAACCTACGACTCTTTGGGCGACCGTGAAGACTACTCACGACTATACAGGCAACACCCCGGTGACCACCGGCGACCATGTGGTGGCAGCCTAGTCACCTGTAGTCGCCTAAAAATCGCCTGTGGGACAGGCCCATCAAAGCAGTAGAGGTGAATCGAACAGCTCAAGGAAACACTGTTCAGAAGCCTGATAACGGAAGGGAAGAAACTATTTCTGAGTCTGGTAGTGTATGCTTGCATGTTTCTTCATCTTCTCCAATAAAGGAACAGGGGAAGGGTGGAATGACCGTGGTGGGGCAAGTCTTTAATTACATTGGTTGTTTTTCCAAGAGTGTGAATAGAGACAATGGTGGGAAGGCAGGTCTGTGTAATGGACTGGGGTACATCCGGAACTTTCTGCATTTCCTTGCAGTTCTGGGCAGAATCGTTTCCAAACCAAGCTGTGAAGTGACCCGACAGAATGGTGTCTAGGGTGCATCTGTAGAAGTTTGTAAGAGTCACTGGAGACACGCCGAATTTCCTCAGTATCCTCAGGAAGTGGAGGCGTGGTGTGCCTTGTTGGTGGTTACAGCAATTTGGTTGGTCCACGGTTGCTCAATGGTGAGATTCACATCAAGGAACTTGCTTCTCTCAAACATTTCCACCTCTGCACCATTGATGCTGATTGGGGCAAGTACTCCACCATGTTTCTTGAAGTCAATAACTAGCTCCTACAACTTGCTGACATTGTGGAAGGGGTTATTGTCCTGGCACCATGTCACTAAGTTCCTTATCTCTTTCCTGTACACTGTCCTGTCGTCGTTCGTGATTCAGCTCACAATAGTGATGTTGTCTGCAAACTAGTAGATGGAATTAGAGCCAGATTTGCCTCTGCAGTTGTGAGTGTAAAGGAAATATAGTAAGGGACTGAGAATGCATCCGTCAATATGGGGCGCTGATGTTGAGAGTTAACGTGGAGGTGGTGTTGTCACCTATCCTCACTGATTGAGGACTGTGGGGCAGAAAGGCAAGGATCGCTGGCAGAGGGAAGAGCTAATTTCTAGGTTCCTGAGTTTGGAGCTTGGATGGGATTATGGTGTTGAAAGCAGAGGTACAGTCGATGATTATGAATCTAACGTAGGGGCTTTGTTGTCAAGGTGTTCCAGAGTTGAGGGCAGTCATGGTGGCACAGCAGTGGAGTTGCTGCCTCACAGCAAATTGCAGCACCAGAGACCCGGGTTCGATCCCGACTACGGGTGCTGTCTGTACGGAGTTTGTACGTTCTCCCCGTGACCTGCGAGGGTTTTCTCCAAGAACTTCGGTTTCCTCCCACACTCCAAAGACGTACAGGTTTGTAGGTTAATTGCACACCTATTGCTTGTTTAATTGGCTTAATAAAATGTTAAATTGTCCAAGTTGGCGATATGCAGAGTACTGCCCTGCCGACTACAACATTCAGAAGGTTCAGAAGGATGAGTTTAGTAACAGAGACATAGTGTTTGCTGTGGATCCGTTGCGATTGTAAGCAAGCTGCAGTGGATCAGGGCTAGCTGGAAGGTGGAGGTAATTGCCTGTCTTTCGAGGTGGATGTCAGAGCCACTGGACGGTAGTCATTAAGGCATGCTACCTGTATAGGAAGGAACTGCAGATGCTGGCTTACACTGAAGATACACACAAAATACAGGAGTAACTCAGCGGGATAGGCAACATCTCCACTGGTTTACGCCAAAGACGCACACAAAATGCTGGAGTAACTCAGCGGACAGGCAGCATCTTACATTTCATTTGCGCCGGAATGGTAGTAATCTTGTTGAAGCAGGCGGGGACCTCAGAATGCAGTAGTGAGTCAGCTAATTGGTGTGCGAGTACTTTGTTTAAATTTGCGCCTATTTCAGTCTTGTGGAGACCCCCTGGCTTTTCAGTGCATTTTCAGAAAGATTGCTCAGTTAACCTCTGTCTTTGCATTGACGTTATAGCAGCTTGAATATTAATCACGCAAGTATGCAGTGCGGTTGCGAGTGGCACTGAAAATAAACCAAGACTTTGGATACAAATAGGACCCATTCTTGGATATTTTCTTAGTAAAATTGAGATTATCTTCCCAGATTGCTCACCATCCTGTTTCCTGGAAAAGCAGCTATCTGAAGGAGTCCATAACCACTGCATACTGAGTGTGCAGATGATAAAAGGAGTCAACAATATTTTGATTAGACTTTTTCTATTCGCACCTCTCATTCAATTGTTCTTTGCACCTTTTCATATCTCTAGTTTCTCTCTCCCCTGACACCCAGTTTGAAGAAGGGTCTCAACTCGAAATGTCACCTATTCCTTTTCTCAAGGGATGCTGCCTGTCCCGCTGATTTACTCCAGCATTTTGTGTCTATATTTGATGTAAACCAGCGTCTGCAGTTCCTTCCTACACAAATATTTTTTGTTAACCTTGCACAGATGGGGAAGTCCTCTGAAGTGAAATATTCACTCTATTCTGATTTGCATTGCATGATTGCAATGAATGTTTGTGTGACATTAATTCATTGTTTTTGTTTTCCACAGAAATGCCCCCCCCCCCCCCCCCCCCCCCCCCCCCCCCCCCCGCACCCTCAATGTTTAAATTCAAAGATATGTTAGAATCATAATTTAGGACATTTTGGGAATTGGCAGGCCTTCATTTAAAAAAAACACGAGAGGTCGTATCTTGGCCAGCAATAAAATATGGTAAGCACAGTTACAGTTGAGGCCGCCTTGTTAACTCACAAGTGCCAATGCATTCTATTTATAACAAGTTCTATTTATAAAGCTTCCAAGTATGTCTTCAACTGAAAGGAAAACATATTTAATGAGAAGTTTTTGCAGGTTTGGCAACCTAGGAAAATCAGGAGAAGCTGTCTGTTGATGCCACTTTGTCATGCAAGTGGAAATATGATTTTTACTGTCAGTGGTATTTTTCCACATAAGTGTTAGAAATAAAGGATATGTCATGGCCAGCAGTGAGATAATGATAAATATCCTCACAAATAAGGCTGACCGGATAACTTATGAGCAACAAAATCAGGAGTGAATTATGGCCGGCCACACAAGTGGAGATATTTATCACATCTCCCAGCTGGCAGGACATATTCTATTCACCCTATTTCTTTAAAATATAATTTTACTTTTTTATATTATCATGAAAAAGGTATTTCAACAGTTCCCTAACCACACGTGGAATACATTCCGGTAATAAATGGCCTACACTGTGTTATGTGAAACAAAGAAATAAATGCAATTGATGGCAATACAGGAAAGTTTTTTGAAGAGCTGGTGTAAAATTCACGGAACAATGTTTAAGGTCGAAGGAAATGAATAATTGCCAGGAAATTGCTGTTTCCATGATGTCATATATATACAACTTGACATTTGACTAAGTGAGGATGCAGACACAATAGACTTCCTCAATCACTTGTACTGTCATTCATCACAGACAAGCAATGGCCCCCATTAGAATGGAGGGAAAGCCTAAATTGTAATGAGATTTCTGCAGTGCACACCTATTGCTAAAATGATCAGCGAAGAAGCTTTTATTGAATTATCGAATCAATTGAGGGTTTGAATTGAGAGATAATTAGACATCCTGAGGAGATCAAGATGTATGTGATGTTTTTATACAACCATTTTTTTTAACTGTCTATGTTTTCCACGTCACCACCTCCAGAAACGTGCACCATTTTCATTAATTGTAGACTCACTGGTTTCAAAGTGTAACAATGGCATGCATTGTAGCAAAACATACATTGTAGCAAAACAATACATTGATAGCAAACAAAAACTGATGCTAGTCCACGTGAAGAGGGACAGAGCAAATGAGCAAACCTTGGTCATAGAGGCAGGTGTTAACAGATCCCTAAAGGTGGGAAGAGAAGGAGGGAGAGGAAATAACATCTAGCGCTTGGTAGATGAAGGCATGGTCAACAGTGGAACAGTTATCAAAGGCTGCGGGATCTGGGACCCTGAATCAGAGGAATGTTTTAAACAAAGACATGGTGTGGAGGGAGGGAGTTGTGGAGTTGAGGAGACATTGTAGGTCAATAATAGGCATACAGTGATGGGGTTTTCATGATCATGAGAGATAGGGGCAAAATTAGGCCGTTCGGCCCATCAAGACTTTGCCATTCAATCATGGCTGATTTATCTCTCCATCCTAACCCTTTTCTCCTGCCTTCTCCCCATAACCTCTGACACCAGTACAAGAAAGGGAACAGGCTGCAGGGGTTTTGATGATATCAGGTTTTCTGAAAGTAATGTGTGCACAATATTTGAGTGGACATAGAGATGGATCTTAGAGCAAGTAATCTGGAGGCTGGTGAAGCAAGAGGAAGCTAAGGAGTGGGAAATTTTCTCTGACTAACGTATATTGTTGGGCTGAATGTTCTGTTGCAAATTCTAGTTAATTTCGCACACTATGCATAGTGTAGCTTTTTTCTTCTTTAATTATTAATGGAAATTGAGAGGTACATGATTTGGACTGCTGTTACAGAAATTCTACATAAACTGTACAACAGAGGAACAGGTTCATGCTAGGTTTCAAGACAAGAATCCTTCCTATCTAATCCAATTCATATAACATTCTATTAGTTGCTCTTCCATGCATTTATACATCTTCCCTTTAAATACATTGGTATTATTTGCCTCATTATTACCTGAAGTACGGAATGCACATTTCTGTGTAAAGATGTTTCTCCTAAATGCCTCATTCACGAATGGCTTTCTTTTAATTATGGTTTTCCAATCATAAGCGAAATCATATCAAACATTAATTCACTTATCATGGCTTTCACTGGGTTTCAATTATTGAATGGGGTCAAGGAAAGAGCGTTCACGTCGTGGTCCTGTTTCCATCGATCTTTCCACCAACACCTACAAGAAGCACAAGAAGCGACAAGACAGACACAATTATATGCAGATGCCGAGAAGTATGTTCCGCTCTGTCTGAACAACTTCTAATCTTGTGTGTGGACTCGATACGAAGAAGAATTACTGAATTATTTAATCATGTGCTTTTCCGTTCCTAAAGTCCAGCAAGATTAAATTAGCATTCTTGTTTATATTGGACTTGGCATTCGTACCTCAAACACTGTAAAAGTAGCATCCAGATGACTGCAAATGGATGTTCAAGACAGCTTTCAGTATAGTGAAAGCAGATTTTAGCTGAAATAGTTGATTCCAAGAATGTTGGCAGGACACTGGAGGCAAGCATCTAATTAGGAATTTTATTATGTTAGGAATGACTTAATAGTTCAGTTGATTTCCATTCATTTTTATGCCTCGATGTTATTGAACTTGAGAAGAAGAATGAAAGCACTTTCTTGCATCTCTTCCAGCACAGGTACATCCACAGTTCTGTTGGGAGGCAGTTGTGTGATTTACATCTCATGGCAATGATGTAACACAATATTCTGTCAAGCCAGAATGGTGTGTGATGCAGTTGGGAAACTATGGCTGGTGGTGTTTGCTTCTACTTGCTGCTTGCCCTTTCTAAGTGGTGGAGATCATGGGTGCTGAAACAGCCAAGGCAAGTAACTAGAGTCAATTTTGTAGATGAAACATACTGCAGTCAGTGTGTGTAGAGGGAATGAATGTTTAAAGTCAAGTGGGCTGCTTTGCACTGAATGGTAGTGAGCTACTTAACAGATGGGGTCAAGGAAAGAGCGTTCACGTTGCGGCCCTGTTTCCACCAATCTTTCCACCACCACTCACGAGGAGCATAAGATGCACAAGACAGACACCATTGTATGCAGATGCCGAGAAGTGTGTTCAACTCTAGCTGAACAACTTCTAATCTTGTGTCTGGACTCGATAAGAAGAAGACTTATCTTCTTCACTTAACAAGACTGTTAAAGGGTCTGTCCCACTTGCCGATTTTTTCCATGACTGCTGGCATCAGGACGTATCAGGTAATTAAAAAAGTCGCAGAGTGATGCGGCGTGACGACGTATTGACGTGTGGTGTTCCCTCAAGTGTCGCAACATTTTTTTGTCGCCACTGGATTTTGAAATGTTCAAAATCTTTCGGCGACCCTGATATACGTCAGTCAATGACGCCGCCGGCAGTTGCCAAAAAATCGCCAATTGGGACAGACCCTTTAACAGTTGTTGGCTCTGCACTCATCCAGCCATCATGCTCTTGGCATTGTCTGTAGATGGTGGAAATACTTTGGGATTTTGGGATGTGAGACATTCTTGACAGAATACCAAGCTTCTGACCTGCAGTTCAAGAGGCAAGAGTTAAGAGTGTTTTATTTTCATATGTCCCAACAAAACAATGATATCCTTACCAGCAGCACCACAATAGAATAAGTAAACATAGTACTCTGCCTCCAATATAATAAACAAATAAAAAAAGTTCCTTACAGTGCTCATTTGCAGGTTGTAGTGTTTAATAGCCTGATGGCTATAGGAACAAAAATGTTCATGAACCTGAACATTACAGTTTTCAGGCACATAAGTATCGGGTGGACTGGAATGACTGGAATGAGTGTGTGGCCACGGTGGTGTCACGCAGCAATTTCTGGTCAACAGTGACCCCTCTAAGCTATTGATGTTGCAAACCATTGAATATCAAATGTGGGTGGTTAGACACTCCGTTGTCAGAGAGATGGCTACTGCCTGACAATCTCGTAATTTGCCCATGGCTGATTGTTGGCCTGGTTTTGCTGCGTGCTGGCTTGGGTTGCTTCAATGGCTGAGATGTTACAAATACTGTGGAATTATTAACAGGCGTCTCCATTTCTGCCCTCATGATGGAATGAAAGTCTTTAATGAATCAGCTGAAGATGGGCGAGATTCACCTTTGACGACAATACTCATCTTTCTTTACAGGAGGTCTGACTCCAGGTAGGATTGTGTTTAATCTGATGCTAATTAGCTTCAATTTCACCGTGGCAGCCCGATGCTACATTCAGTGCAACGCTGCTTCAATTTCAAAGGCACTCTGCCTCCCTCACTTCAGGAATTCAGTTTTATAGTTCATGTTTGAATCAAGACAATATAGACCTGAGGCGAGATGGGTCCCCACAAAACCTAAATTGACTATCAATGACAAGGCTATTGGAGGATTAATGTCACTTAATACTAATCCCATTAGTAATAGCATTCATACTTAATACTAATTTGGCCAGACCTTCCATCACATTACTGACGATCTTTGACCTAAATACTGTGCATAATGAAACATTAACACATGAACCAGTATCAATGTATTATGCTGGCAATCTATAGGTTACTGGCATAGGTACATTTCAACAGCTTTCACTGTCATCTCTATAATATTATAGATATCTCACTGCTGAGAATCTGATTGTGAAGATTCTAATTGAGCCCTGCCACTGAGCTGCCATCAGTAATCTGCATTACGTATTCCTACAGGGGACTGAAGATGCCTGCAAATCTATGTCGTGACTTGATGATTAAAAATGAATTGAAAATTCCAATCCTGATTCTTCTTTTCATTCTCCGCCTTTGTTCTACTTTTGCCAACCTTTCTTATTAAAAAGTAACATTAATAAATTAAAGAAATAGCCCATGTTATGCGAGTAGTGTGGTTGCTGATAGGTTTGCATGCAACTCCAGTGAGTTGAGCCCAGCTGATTATTGCACCTAAATTGCATTTTGCACTAAATACATTTGAGATCACTATTGAAATACAGAACCCGGCCACTTGCTTAGATGCACTTCTTCGCTCAAACCGCACTATGTTTCTCAACTCAACAATCCTTTTTTAACCTTTGGCTTCAATTTTCTTTCAGGTATTCCTTTGCTCTCAGATTTCATTGAACTTTCCCTTCCATTTTTTATGTCTCTCTCTCTCCTCAGTTACGGAGTCAGCTTCAATTTTCAGACAGCTCCATAAAATTCCTTAGTGCATTGCAGCACTGCCATTATGCCACCCTTTAATGGCATGAGAAACCACCAGATCACACTCAATCGTGCTCCTCTACCGCGGCAATGCTAACGCCTCAACTCGTAACAATCTTAATATTATTTTTTAAATAACATTTTGTCCCAGGCATTCAGACACAGCCACTGACTGAGCTCTCAAGACTTTTCTTTCGAATGATAAAGGATAGCACAAAAACACAACAAACAGACACAATTTTCACACTATCTCAGAGAGAAGGGTTAAGTATGTCAGGAGTCTTCATTGCCGTCTTTGATGTGAGCTACCTTTCTAGTCGGGCTTCACACATATTCCCTCACAGCAGTGCTCTTGCTAGCTATCTGCTCCTTCGCCATGATACACTTTTCTCCATGATCTCTTTATATTTTCTATGCTGCTTTTTTTCTTCCCTCTGTTACATTCACTCAACTGAATTCTGGCCCATATTTCCGGATGGCCAGAATTTAATTAAGAATTTACCCCTTCCTCGACTCAGCGCAACAATGGCCTGGATGTCCTCGACCCAGACCCTGTCCCACACGTGCTGGATACCTGGAGGTGAAGGAGCAGACAAACTGATCTGCGATAACTAAGGAGCATCCCAAGAGGCAGAGTGGGCTCTCAGCAACCACAAGGCTTCAGGCGCCATATCCTGAGGGCTGACCCTCCCCCTTGACGACTAATGAAGGCTTTTCATTTTCTTTTAAATGCCTCTGATCGTCAGAGATGTTTTAAAGTGATTCAAATCGATTTAAATAATAAATGTAATTAAAACTAACAAATAAGTAAAGACATCAAAATAAAGTGAGATTACTCGCACACTCGGATGTGCTTCCAAGAGGCCGCCGAGCCGTTCAGATAAGCAGCGCTGTAGCTTGCAGATGGAAAGCTGTGAGGGCGGATGAAAAGTGCACCCAGTCCCTGTCTGCATGTCAGTGCACAACTAGTGACACCAGCGGCAGAGTGGGTGATCAAGCAATCCAGCACCTGCCTCCTGCTTCATCCTGGTTTATCTCAGCCTTCTGCATTTGGCCAACCATTCCTGGCAGCTTGATTGATGCAAGCTGGGCCATGAATTACACCTGGCCTTTCCTTGCAGAAGCTTGATTCAACCATTATCCCTCTCCCATTCTCAGGACAAGGGACATAGAACAGTACAGCACAAGATCTTATAGAAACATATACAATTCTTAAGGGTTTGGACAGGCTAGATGCAAGAGAAATGTTCTCGATGTTATTCGGGGAGTCCAGAACCTGGGGTCACAATTTAAGAATAAGGCGTAGGCCATTTAGGACTGAGATAAGAAATATATTTTTCACCCAGAGAATTGTGAGTCTGTGGAATTCTCTGCCGCAGTGGAGGCCAATTCACTGGATGGTTTCAAGAGGGAGTTAGATAAGTTCTTAGGGCTAATGGAATCAAGGGATATGGGGAGAAAGCAGAAACAGGGTACTGATTTTGGATGACCAGCCACGATCAAATTGAATGGCGGTGCTAGCTCGAAGGGCCAAATGGCCTACTCCTGCACCTATTTTCTATGTTCCTATGTTTCTAGGAACCGGCCCCTGGGGTCACAATGCCCACCCTGAACATGATGGCAGATTAAATTGATCTCCTCAGTCCGTACATTATCCATATCCCGCCATTCCTTGCATATCAATGAGGTCTATCTAAAAGTTTCTTAACTGCCGCTATTGTAGCTGCTTCCACCTCCATCCCAGACAATGTGTTCCTGGCACCAACCACTTGCTGTGTAAAAATCCTGCCCCACAAATCTCCTTTATACATTCTAACCTTAAAGCTACAGTCCTTCATATTTCCACCCTGAGAAAAAGGTTCTGACTGTCTACCCTGTCCATGTCTCTCATAATTTTGTATACTTCTATCAGGTTTCCCCTCTCCCTCCACATGCCAGAGAAAACAATTCAAATCTGTCCAACCTCTCCTCATAGGTAATACCCTTGAATCCAGGCCCCTGACTCAGTCTGAAGAAAGGTCTTAATCTGAAATGTCACCTATTCCTTTTCTCCAGAGATGCTGCCTGACCCGCTGAGTTACCCCAGCTTTTTGTTTCTATCTCCGGTTTAAACCACCGTCTGCGGTTCCTTCCTAAGCATTCTAGTAAAGCTGTTCTGTGCCCTTTCCAAAGCCTCCTCATCCTTCCCATAATGGGGCGACCAGAACTGCACACAATTTTCCAAATGTGGCTTAACCACAGTCCTATAAAGCTGCAATATGACTTCCTTTTTCTTATTCCTGATGCTCTGACTGATGAAGAGTGTAGACTATGGCAGTGTGTGCCATTTTTAATTCAAGGGTAATGTTTGATTAACTTTGCAACATTATGCCCCAATGATTAGATGGAGGTTACTCCGTAAATCGCAAATTTGGGCAGATAGTATTAGTAGATAGACTTTATTTCCAACAAATGAGATGCTGCATTTTGGGAAGTCAAATAAGGTAGGATGTAAACAATAAATAATTAAAAAGACGGCACATTAGCACAGCGGTATAGTTGTTGCCTTACGGCACTTGTAGTACCGGAGACCTGGGTTCAATCCCTACTGCGACTGCTGTATATATGGGGTCTGTACGTTCTCCCTATGACCGCGTGGGTTTTCTCCGAGATTTTCGGTGTCTTCCCACACTCCTATAGACATACGAGTTTGTAGGTAAATTGGCTCAAATAGTATAAGTGCAAATTGTCCCTAGTGTGTGTAGGATAGGTTAATGTGAGGGGATCGCAGGTCGGTGTGGACTCGGTGGGCCGAAGGAATTGTTTTCGAGCTGTATGTCTAAACTAAAATGGTAACAGGCAGCCTTGGAAGCCTAACCTCCTTAGTTAAACCGCACGTCAAAACCCTTGGCGTGATATTTGACTCCGCATTAAATTTGACAAGCAAGTCAACTCTGGTAAAAGCTAGTTTCTTCCAGCTTCGTACCATAGCTAAAATCAAACCATTCCTCCAATTCGACGACCTTGAAAAAAATCATCCACGCATTCATCTCCTCCCGCCTTGACTACTGCAACTCCGTATACACTGACATCAGCCAATCATACCTGTCGCGCCTGCAATTGGTTCAAAACGCCGCAGCGAGACATCTGACGGGTACCCGTAAAAGGGACCACATCACCCCGTTTCCGGCCTCTCTCCACTGGCTCCCAGTATGGTACAGAATCAACTTCAAGCTCCACTCATTTGTATACAAAGCCCTTAATAGGCTTGCCCCCTCCTATATCAAAAATCTTCTAACTCACCATTCTACCTCCAGGTCCCTCAGGTCGGCCGACTTGGGGCTACTGACTACCCCGTGGTCTAGGTTTAAGCTCAGGGGCGACCGCGCTTTTGCGGTTGCAGCACTTAGTCTGTGGAACAGCATCCCTCTCCTCAGCAGAACTGCCCCCTCCATCGACTCCTTTAAATCGAGGCTCAAAACCTATTTCTACTCCCTAGCATTTTGGTCCCTCTGAGGGGGCGCTGTAAACAGTTTATGTATGTTTTGTTAGGTCTGTGTATCATTGTATGTAGCACATTAGTATCTGCACTGATGTACAGCACTTTGGTCAACGTGAGTTATTTATAGATGTGCTATACAAATAAAATTGACTGATGACTGACTAAAACTAATCTAAACTAAACTAAATAGCATTTCACTGAGGAATGTTCATGTGAAAATGACTTTGGGGTTCAAGTCCGTAGTTCTCTGAAAGTGGCAACACAGTTAAATTGTTGCAAAAGGCATATGGCATGTTTGTTTTCATAGATTGTGGCATCTAATATAATAGTTGAGACATTATCATGCAACTTTACAAATCTTGAGCACTTAAATGGGCAAGAATAGAAGGATACCAACCTAACAATGGGACGTGTAAATTGGTATACAGGTCTGCATGCTTATGATTGGCAAATGGCCCATTTCTTTGCTGTACAACTCTATGACAATGACAACCACAAGCAATGAAGGAGAGAACAACACAATGGTGAATGGTCAAAGGTAAGTAAATTAATATTGATAATAAACTTTAGACATGACGTTCACTTTTTGCCCCCAATGTGACAGTGTTTCACCAAGATTCATGAAATTGTAATAATGCACAGCTATGTGCCTTTGTGATAATATGATTTTGTTAGTGTCAACAGAAAGATAGCGGCCAATCACAATGTTGATGCAATGATGATTCTTTCACACTTCTCAAGCAGCTAATAAGTCAGTTAACCATCACAATTGTCAATTTCATTTGATAATTCATTTGCAAAATGTGCAACTGTTGTACAAAGTTTACGACGACCAGCAGAGGGTAAAAAAATAATGGAAAATTCAAGAGATTCAAGAGATTGAAGAGAGTTTATTGTCATGTGTCCCAGATGGGACAATGGAATTCATGCTTTGCTTTAGCACAACAGAATATTGCAGGCATAAATAAATACAGAACAGATCAGTGTGTCCATATACCATTTAATTATATATATACACATATAAATAAGCATATCAAGTGCAATAGGCTATTAAATCCTAACTTTTGGAGATTTAAGTCCCTTGGCAACATGTGGCAACTGTGGTTAATACTGTTTCTGTTCTTAGGTATACGTTGTAGAATGTCCACATTAAAGTGCACCAACAAACTCACAAAGCTGTGGAACAAATGAGAATATAAAAATATATGACAAGATTTTTATGCATAACTACTGAATCAGTTCAATAGTTATTTCCATTTGAAAAATTGGTTGCTGGCTGCTCCTTTTCAACACAATGGGTGATGTTAAACACCTTTGGGGTGGTTATATTAAGTCTTTGTAAATGGGAAGTTTGGTGTTGCCCATGATCTTTTTCTAAATTACAGAAATCGCAGCAAAAATTGAAGCAGTGTACTGCCCTCAATTGAAGACAAGCCAATTCCTTGACTGCGGTCCCAATTAATTTAAAGGGGAATGGGGAACTGGGGCCCCAATGCATTAAAGGGAGCATGGGAAGCAGAACACATGGTATTTCAGATTAGAAACATAGAAACATAGAAATTAGGCGCAGGAGTAGGCCATTCGGCCCTTCAATTTACCACCGCCATTCAATATGATCATGGCTGATCATCCAAAATCAGTGCCCCGTTCCTGCTTTCTCCCCATATCCCTTGATTCAGTTAGCCCTAAGAGCTACATCTAGGGGAGTGGGCAGGGCTGAAGATGTCCTGGTTGGGTTGCTCCTAGGCCTGGCCAAACTGGCCATCCACGAGTCTCGGCGCCAGGCAGATGATGGCTTTGCCTGAGCCAGATGTTTGCCCCTATATCGTGGTTACATCCGCGCATGGGTGGGGTTAGAGAGGGATATAGCTGTACAGTAGTTATTTAGTATATTTGTAACATAGTTGTTTGGAATTTAATGTCTGAATAATTTGGTGATTTTGTAATATGGTGGGGGGGGGGGGGAGGGGGGTGTCACCATGGGTTTCGTTTTATTGGTTTTTGTATCGTGTTCGTATTCAAATAAATTATTTTTGATACAAAAAAAAGAGCTGTATCTAACTCTCTTTAGACAACATCCAGTGAATTGGCCTCCACTGCCTTCTGTGGCAGAGAATTCCACAGATTCACAACTTTCTGGGTGAAAATGTTTTTCCTCATCTCAGTCCTAAATTGCCTACCCTTTATCCTTAAAGTGTGACCCCTGATTCTGGACTCCCCCAACATCAGGGACATTTTTCCTGCATCTAGCCTGTCCAATCTAGCCAGTTACTGCAGCATGAGGACTTGTATCCCCATTGCTTTGCTTGAGGCCAGAGCATGCATTGTGTGGTGATCTTCATGCGACAAAGTTTACAAATTAAAAAAAAAGACACATATTCAGCAGATAAGACTCCATCTTAGTTTTTGTGTTTTAGTTTTTAGAGATATAGCATGGAAACAGGCCCTTCGGCCCACCGAGTCTGCGCCAACCAACGATCACCCTTACATTAGTTCTAACCTACACCCTAAGGACAATTTACTGAAGCCAATTAACCTACAAACCTGTACGTCTTTGGAATGTGGGAAGAAACCGGAGCACCCGCAGAAAGCCCATGCTGGTCACAGGGAGAACGCACAAACTCCGTACAGATAGCATGCTTAGTCAGGTTCGAGCCCGAGTCTCTGGTGCTATAATGCAGCAACTGTACCGCTGTATCACTATGCCGCCCATTATGGAGAGAAGAGCAGTTAATGATTCAGGTTGGAGATGTTTCATTACAACAGATGACAGACAGCTCCCAGTGCCAGAACTATGTTCAGGCAGGTCCAACTCTAAAAGTTTACGCTACACATCACTACACATGCCTGACTTCCTTTGCCACGACATGTCTACGCCATGTTACCGATCTACAACACCTACAACTATCTATGACTACCATCACGACCTACTACGACCTACCTAGAACCTACCTACGAGTAAAAACTATCAATTTTATCCATGCCAACCTTTTTTTTACTCGTGGACATTTTTTATCAGGCTGGAAAAAATGCCGTGCCCTACTCGAGGCCACAAGTACGCGGAGACCACTCACGAGCATGAGGAAAAGTTACGAAGACCTCCTACAACCTCCTACGGCCTCGTGGCGACCATGCTGCGAGTATGAGTCAAGGGCAAACTCGGCAGAGGTCGCCAATTAGGTCGAGAAAGTGGGACAGGGGCTTCACACAATGTTAGTTTGAGGATTCTAGTGCCCTGTTTGGTACAACACCTGATCTGACAAAAGAAGTTTAAATTAAATATTAGTTTATCACAGAATAGACTTTTAGACATGTAAGTGGATCATAGTGGTCATTCTAATAATATATCACAATTTTTTGCCTTCAAATGCATTTTGTATACAGCCACATTAGTTGCTGCCAAAAAATAATCAAATTCACATTATTAATCATGCTTGGTATATAATACAAATTTAGAGTAATATTTGATATTTTAAAAACCAGACCTCTGAATGAAAAAGTAAATAGCACTGTTGGATTCATGATATTTAGATACACACACACAATGAAGTGATGATCCAATTTATCAGGACCCAGTAGAAATTCAAATGGTTCCTACAAAATTATCAAGCAAGCTTAAGCCAAGGCAAATATTAATTAGTGGCACATATGGTAACGAGGATTAAAATGATGTCCAGTTTTACCAATGCTATTGTAGCAAAGGCAATAAGTGATGATTAGATGTGCCCAAAATGTCACCACTAGAAATGAAGCCAAGCTGCAAACAACAGTTACAATTGTGGGCTAGGAATTCTTTGCGGTTTGCAGACACATGGAGAGTTACAGTTTGGTGTAAGCCCTCAAGGATTCAATGTTCCAGTGTGTGTACTCAGAATTTGGACCCATTTAGACCCAATATTTATTTTTTTTTGTGCACAAACTGTGCATCAAAGTAATTTTACCGGAAGAAGATCATGGAAGTTGAGGAAGTAAGGGAAAGTAATAATAATATCCTGGAACAAACCAACATTACAAAAGAGGAGGTGCAAGCTACCTTAAAGCATATTAAAGTAGGTGCATTCCTGATCAATTGTCTGATCAATCAGGATATTGTGGGAAGCCAGGGAAGGAATTGTCAAATTTCACTTTTTTCTCCAGCAGACCTGGCAATAATGTTGTGCTTCTGCGAGGGTTCAATGTACTAAAAGAGAGTGAAACACAGTTTCTAATAGTGAAGTCCAATTGTGTGTAGTGGAAAGTCACACGCAGGGACAATGGTCCCAAAATTCCACCATGGCAGAGAGTGACGATCAAGGAGAGATTATTGGGAAACAGATGGCAGTTGGCAGGTAGATGTTTGCTGTTGGAGACTTTGTGAGGAGAACAGTATTATGGGAAAGGAAATGATCAGGGCACACACTGGAGAGATCAATAGGGACTGAGAACTGGATCAGGTAGAAGCTAACAAGGAGGTTGAAGAACCTGTCGAGCACAGATTGCATACAGCCCAAGACTGCCTTTTTGGAACTGCAGATGCAGGTTAAAATCAAAGATAGACACAAAAAGCTTGAGTAACTCAGCAGGTCAGGCAGCATCTCTGGAGAAAAGGAATAGGTGACGTTTCGGGTCGAGACCCTTCTTCAGCCGTTTGAGGTTTGGCCCATTTTACTACACAGTTGAGTGGAACGTAGTTTATTAAGAAGTAGTCTGAAAAAGGGTCTCGACCCGGAACATCACCCTTTCCTTCTCTCCAGAGATGTTGCCCGTCCCGCTGAGTTACTCAAACTTTCTGTGTCGATCTGTAGTTTATTAAAACCTGGTTGTCCCTTACGGAAATCAAAAACTTGTTTTTCAGATTACTGAAATTGAAAATGTCACTGCCGATGATTTTTGAGTAGTTCATTGTTGCCATCGTTGTCGGCAGAAAGTTTAATCGAGAGAAAAGTGATAAAAAATAATTAAAATGATACAGAGAAATGAGGGGACGAAACGTAGGCAATATTCCATTTTTCAACAGAGCAACATTTCTTTTGGAACTATCCAAACAACTTTCTTGTCCATTATACTAATCAAAAGTTAAAAAGTCCCAAAGACAATGATCCTAATGGTTAATTATGGTTATCAGTCTGGTCAGTTATAGCAAAGTATCAGAGAAAGTTTATTCTATTTAAGCTGTAGTTTGACCTGAAAGGCATCTGGCATTAGTATTCATTTTGTGACTTCAATCATCAAAGGACCTTCACAAAATGAAGCTATGTTACTGTATCAGCAAAATGGCTGCTGTTCCACATTACATTACGGCAATGAGATAAATGATCATTTAATTTCTTCTGACAGATATGGTGACTCAACTGTCAATTATCTGCAGCAATGTTTCAATGCATTCTGTTAGGATCTGTGCCCTCCTGCCAGTGTGTCAAGTAATACCACGTAGGTGGTGCCACCGGGCATATTATTTGAATACACAAATGCCACCATGTACCTCTGGAGAGGCGGCCAGACCAGGGTTGTTTTTAAATGTTTCAGTGTTTTCCTTTCAGTGAAGGAAAATAGATATGTGATTGATAACTTTCCTGTCGGATTGTTACCTAAAGGTTGTGAGGTGGAGAATTACACTGTGATGTTATTGGCTGGATCTGGTTAACTAATGTTAAAGGTAGCAGCTCGAGATAATCATAGAGTGATACAGTGTGGAAACAGGTCCTTTGGCCCAACTTGCCCAAATCGGCCAACATGTTCCATCTACACTAATCCCACCTGCCCGCGTTTGATCCATATCCCTCCAAACCTGTCCCATCTGTCTAACTGTTTCTTAAACATTGGGATAGTCCCAGCCTCAACTACCTCCTCTGGCAGCTTGTTTCATACACCCACCACTCTTTGTGTGAAAAAGGTACCCCTCAGATTCCAATTAAATCTTTTCCCCTTCAACTAGGTCTTCTGGTCCTCGATTCACCTACTCCAGGAAAGACACTGTGTATCTACCCGATCTATTCCTCTCATGACTTTATACACCTCCACAAGATCAAGATTGCATGCACTATCTTTTAAGGTGGTGGAATCCTTTGATAATGTCAACTAATTTCAATGGAATGTAGATTGCTTGTTTCCTTGTGCTCAGAAAGAATGAAAGAGGCCTGGGAAGGAATTGGACTAATCTCTATCTATATCAATGTAGGCAAAAATGCAGCCTCAACTTATAGCTAATTAAAATAAAGCAATTGAAGCTAACTTAAGGGCTTATAGTCAGCAATTTAGTGCAGGTGAAACCTTGGGGCCATGGCAAATTAATGGAAGCCATCCATTTTAGGTCATGCTGAAATGGCAAAAAGGTGCGTGACACTTAAAAAGGTGATGAAGTAGCCCAGGAGAAATACTTCCTTCCTTGTCTAGAGACACGCAGCCCTCCCTGTTACCTCTCTTGGATGTCAAATATAGCTGTGCTTTGGGCATCATTGCTAATTACGATTCTCCTCCACAGGATTAGCTTGTGTTGTGATACTTTGGAAAATCACCAGCCAAGAAAATCTATCTGCACCATTCCAAAAAGCCTTTGAAATCTGTTTCTATTCTGCTCCATTATTTTTTATACTATTTCAACTCGAAATAGGGTGCACACCAAGTATCTGGAGAAGATTCCACATGGCGAGGGCAATTCCCATTATTGCAAGCTGAAATTTCCCAAACACAATCCATCAGTTAGGTAACACACTCCACCTTATCTCTTTAGCTGTCCCACAGATTCAGAATCCTGGTTACTCCAACGTTGAAGCCACTCAGAAGCTTGACTCATCACCCACTACTCTGTGTGCACTCATGGATATGAATGTAGCAACTTAACGAGAAGAAATGTGCTTTAAAAATAAGTAGTTCAGATTGTAAAGGACCATTGACCCAAACGTTGTTGGGCTTCACCTTCAGGAATGTCGGCATCTCTCAGGATTCCTGTGCTTACGGAAAAATTCCAGCCCTTCCTGGCTAAGGTCCCCTTGTGATTTTCCAGCCGCATTCTACTGCATGGGTCGTGCATGGACTGCACATGGATTGTGCATGGAATATGCATGGATTGTGCATGGATTGTGCATGGATTGTGCATGGACTGTGCATGGAATGTGCATGGAATGTGCATGGACTGTACATGGATTGTGCATGGATTGTGCATGGAATATGCATGGACTGTACATGGACTGTGCATGCACTGTACATAGAATGTACATGGACTGTGCATGGATTGCAACTGCAGAACTGGGGCCACTGGAGATTGCCAACATTTATATAGCACAGGATTTGTAGCTGTCAAGAAAGATGGAAAGATACTGTATATCCTTTTAAAATTATTCATATTTGCAGTGAAATTTTCAATTATTTATTTTCAACTGATTTATTTTTTAAATATAACTTCCAAAAACATTAAATTGTTTATTTTGTTTATAATAATTTTTGAAGGTCAGAAACATGCCGTGGCATTGGAAACCTTGTCACGTGGCAAAGCTGGTGGCATGGGCTTGGTCATCTGTCAAAGATTTCCATGGGAGCTTCATGGATGGGCTTGTTCTGGCCCACTCACTAGACAAGGTTATGTTACAGCATGGGCAAAATGGTCATAGACAAAAAAATCTATGTCAGACTTTTGCAAAAGGTAGGTTTGAGAGAATTATGCGCCTCGGCATCAAATGCAGGCTACGGACCTGACAACAAAGTTTGAGCCAAGTTAGTTCTTTCTCTTTAAAGGGCCTATCCCACTTAGGTTTTTTTTAGGCGACTACAGGTGAATAGGTTGTCGCCACATGGTCGCCGGGGTGTCACCTGTATGGTCGTGAGTAGTCTCCTCAATCGCCCAAAGAGTCGTAGCGTCTTTCTGGTCGCCACTGGATTTTCAACATGTTGAAAATTTTTCGTAGACAGTCGGTGACAGTGGGCTTGACGCCAATGCGCATAGCTTGACTTCTCCTGACTAGATGCTGTCGTAGTTGTTACCAGGTTAACGTACGTTGTCGCCAGGTTAACGTAGGTTGTCGCCGGTGCTGACTTTGTTTTTTTTTGTTGTTAAAGTAATGATTCTATTTTCAATTTTATGTCGAAGGGGGGTCCAGTCGCCGTTTTTTCGGCGACCTGCTACAACTATGACAGTCGCCGGCAGTCGCCTAAACATAGCCTAAGGGGTCAGGCCCTTAAGATAAACACAAAAAGCTGGAGTAACTCAGTGGAATAGGCTCCAGCTTTTTGTGTCTATCTTCGGTTTAAACCAGCATCTGCAGTTCCTTCCGACACATAGTTCTTTCTCTTATTCTCCATCTGACCCTTGACCTACATTTAAAGTATCAGCTTATTCTGATCCTCTGCGGGCCCTGTTTTGTTGGTGGGATATCTCGTTGTCTGAGCTCCCCTCTCTCCCGGTGGGAACACATCTCGTCTTGCCTGCAGAGTGCAGGGTTTCACCATGGACTGCTCTTGTACTTGATATCCAGCCAGTCGATGTGTTGTGCTTGAGAATGCTGATTTCTGTAAGCAAATCGATTTTAAAGTAAGGGATCTTTGCATTAGATCTTAATACAAATTAAGTCTAATTGACATACTAGATTATGCAGTTTATAAATTCACTGGTCTATCTCCCATGGAACAACTAGACGAGGTGAAATGGAATAGAGAGTGGAGGATAATTGCACCAGGATATAAAACTATTTTCAGGCTCCATTTTTAAATCTTATATGTCTGTTCTAACTTTCTATAATGCTATTTCGAGAGAAAATAAGTGGTAGACTCGGACACAAACAAAACACAGAGGTTTATTTGCAGGACAGGCTAAGATATTAATAAGTATAAAGATAGGGTGCAGCACTACCAGTGCTGATGGGGGATTGTAACCACAAGGTCACAATTTTGAGTGGATAGGTTTCATTATATATTTCGACAGAGGAATTTATTATTTGAAAATCTGACAACAGGAAGCAAGGTTCTGTAGACACAAAGTCTGTACACACACTAGGTTTTAAAAAATATATTATATACAGATGGCTCAAGAATTTTACAGGCCGTTATCTTTTCTGCCACTTTGATCTTATCATTCAATCCGCATTAAAGGTGAAGTTAATAGATTTGAGTTGGGATAAAGAAGGGTTTAGTTTGACTGAGTTGTAATTAAAGTACATGAATTTCTTATACAGCTCAAAAATATAGCTGCTACTGTATCAAGAAGGACGTCAGGAGATGCAGCAGAATATGATTCCAAAAATGTGCCTCATAACTAAATATGTGGACGGGTGTTAGAGTACATTCCCGTTGCTTACACCCTTGGCATAGTAGATTATGTTTGCTTCAGCAAGGTGCCTAGAAGCCAATACGAGGCTATATCTTTTGTGTTCATTGGTGCCAAATAAATATCATTCAATATAGACCAGCTGAATGGACTTCTCCCATCTGAAGTTAATGTTCTTTATTGAGATTCTTTGTCGAGGATGAGTGTTGCCACCTGCAGCATTATGCCTCAATATTTATGAAAGTGAGGATATTGCCTCAGTTCAGGGGTCATTAAGGAGAGATAATACACAGTGAGAGTCCAGTGATGTCAACACCCTGTGAATGAATAAGTAAAACATGCTCTGGAGAGGTTTACGTCACAACTGGCATGTGTCTCCAATCAATATGAATGCTAAATCAATCAACTAACTCGCCCTCCATTCCCCTTATCCCTGCCCCTATTTCACAAATATCTCTTCCTCTAGCCTCACATTCACACCACTCCTCACCTTATCTCACAGCCTTTTGACTTATTTTCACCTTTGGCCTTTGTCCACCTATCTGCTAATCAACCCTGCCCCTCACCCCTATCCACCTATCACTTGTTCAAGAAGGAACTGCAGATGCTGGAAAATTGAAGGTAGACAAAAGTGCTGGAGAAACTCAGCGAGTGCGGCAGCATCTATGGAGCGAAGGAAATAGGCAACGTTTCGGGCCGCACCCGCTGATTTTCCCGCTGATAGATGCTGATAGATGCTGCCGCACCCGCTGATAGATGCTGCCGCACCCGCTGATTTTCGCCACCACTTTTGTCTACCTTCCACCCATCACTTGCCAGGCTTTGTCCTGCCCCTACTACTCTTCCATCTCTCTCCCATTTACTGGAATCAGTCTGAAGAAGGGTCCCGACATTGTCTATCCATGTCTTCCAGAGGCAATATTTGACCTGCTGCATTCCTCCGGCCCTTTGTGCTTTTTGCTTGGGAATCCTGCTTCTGCAGTTCCTTGTGCCTAATATTCACAACTAATGATTTCAAAGGAAAGTCTCAGCATGGAGCAAGAAGAATTCACTGGAAGGTTCTAGGTTAATGATAAAGGGTGTCAGCATGCACTAGCATTGACCAATTGGACTGATTTTGATTGTAGCCAAAAATTCTATAAAATGAGCAAGAACTAAATTTGTTCATTTTAATTTTCAAATTCATATATTCCATTTTTCAGTGCTATTCCCTTCAACAAAGTCCTCATGCTAGAATTGATGTCAGAATTTAAAATGCCCATTAATGATAAGAGACCATGGAAACATAAGTACTTTTGCTTCCTTGGACCTTGCAGATGCACTGTTGGGCCTGAAATTCCCTCTGTGTTTAAACCTCGATTTGTCCCTAGATTGGACTCAATTATGCAGCTTAAAAGATCACAGAATATTAAATGTAAGCATGTTAAGGGTATAACTCTGATACGCCAAGCCTCCTTGATCTTTTGCCCTCAACATTCAAACCTTCCAACCATTTGAAGCTCCTCATATAAAGCTGGCAAGTGCAATGAAGATTCTCACATTGTACTGATTAACTGGTCCCACATAGCTGAGGACAGATTTTAAGGCATAGCTGGAAACAATCTTTTTTTCCAAGTCATTTAATTGTAAGCATTTAAAACAAGTATTGTGTAAAATCTGCTTTATATTATCTTTCATTTTAACTGCAAACTTAGGTCAAAGGAAAAAGCTGAAAAACTTCCTCAAATAAAGTTCCTGAAAAATGCTTTGTTGGACTGAACTTCCAAAGTTCCAAAGTCCAAGGAAAATATAGCACCAGCATAACTGTGGTATTTGCTTGGCTTCTGATTGCTTATGTGCATTTTAAATCCTGGCATAAAGTGAAAACAGGACAATACTTAGGTGCAATTTACCATCAATGGATACAGATACATGCGTAACTTTAGATTAAATTTCTTCGGCAACTTGTCTTGAATTCTTTTAAGTCATATTTTTGGAAGAATTACTGAGGTGTTCAAAGTGCAAGTCAGAGTTGAAAATAATTGCACCAGAGAAGGACAATGATTTGATTACACTAATGCCAGACCCTTTAAAACTGATGAATTCATCACAAAAAAATAAAGATCAAAAGTGGAAAGATAACCCTTTGTAATAAAAAAAATACAATCCCTTTATTCATTTTGCCATTGTGCATTATCGTTCTAATATAATATACCAATTTTAATAAAGTGTACTAATTGCTCAGCTAGCTATAATGAAAGTCAATCAAATAAATACATTGGCATAAATAAACAGTGTCTTGCAGACACAGCTTGGAAATTACTTTTGTTTCCAAAATAAAGTTACTTGACTCCAAGTACAAAAATACTGAGCAGAAACGATGATAAATCTGACCCTTCGTCAGACATTATACTGAAACTTCAGATGCGGTGAAGTATTGTGCAGATCCTTTCGTAAAACTGAAAATAATAGGGTTCACAAAAGTGAACAAGAATCCCTTGACTTTAAATCCTTTGCGAAATAAAAATGTTGTCGTTCAGTTCACAAGCTGCAGTAAAGATCTTTGATATATAAGATAAAATGTTATCAAGGCTTTGATGGTTAAAATATTAAAATAGAATTGCAGATAAAATGAACTGCAGATGCCGGTTTATACAAAATTTAGGCACAAATTGCTGGAGTAACTCTGGGTCAGGCAGCAACTCTGGAAAAAATGGATAGGTGACATTTCGGGTTGGGATCCTTCGCCAGACATTATAACATTATATGCTAAAAAAAATGTTAAAATAAAGTTGGATTTTATAACTTACCATTAATTTAAAGTATTTTGCACAGTTCCACTTTCCAGCAATTTTATAATATAATTGTTGCATTCACTAGAATTTGAGCTGAAAACACATTTAAAAAATGTCATGTGGGGCTGAGGTTGCCAATGAAACAATTTTCCAAATCCAAAAGCCAAGATTCTTTAATTTTATATTAAAAATAATCTCTATCCCACAATTTTAAACTAATTGGTTATTATCTCATTAAGTATATACCTCACGGTCATAGTTCCATTCATCATAATACAAAAGGATGATTTGCTTTAACATCTGAATAATTATAATTGTTATGGAACAGAACTGTAACAAACACTTCTTCACTAATGTTGACTGACGTTTTGATGCAGCATTTATAAGGTTAATTTTGCAACTGCTGCAACTATTTACTCTTATCACACTAATTCATATTGTTGAGTAATGTATTTTCTGGATTGCTTTCCGAGCTTTTATTCTGCGTTTCAATCAATTCATATATGAACTTGAAATTATTCAAATATTTTGAAAGTGATACTATTTGATTTCCTCAGAGAACTTAATCATGCAAACTATGACCTTTACTGGCACTTCTTGGCAGTAAAATTGTCCCACTGTCAGGATGTCAAAGGGCATCTCTCAAAGTGAATGTCATTCAGTTGTCATGGAGCCAAATGGCATATCATGAAAGAAGCAAAATAATTGATCAATAATTATGTTATCCTTCAACAATCCTCATTGCAAATATATGGTTCATGAGGATTAATGCGCAAACATACCAGCATCAGTTGTAAAAATATGACATACCTTTTTCAGTTATTTGACGGAATATCTGTAAATATAATAACATATGATAACAATAATAATATTTACGCAAGTTGTCTCATCCATCTGAAAGACAGCAGAGTAGAAATTATTATACAATATAAGTGGAAGGGAATGAGGGAACTGTGGTGTCTGATGCTCTAAAATCACACCTGTACAGCTTTCTCTGTTTTACACTTTTATAATGATAATCCACTAAAACTATAAGCTTTTAAAAACACTGGACCACCATTGATTTTATCTATCACTATTACTATGATTTTTCTGTACAAATGTGGTATGGTAATCAAGCCTATTCAAGGATAGCTTTTACATCACATGGAAGGTCACCGACCTGAAATGTTAACTTTGTTTCACTCCACACATGTTGCCTGCCTGTCTGTTCAGTATGTCCAGTGCTCTTTTATTTTCTTTTACATCTGTTGCCGTTTACCTTATTAAGATAATTCCTTTCACCATGGCAAGTATATTTAGCAATTGACCTTGCAGTAATAGTTGCTTAAGGGACTCTGTGACATACCAATCCGTAGCAAGCTGTTATGTAGTAGCAATTGTGTAGGAAGGAACTGCAGATGCTGGTTTACATCAAAGATAGACACAAAATGCTGGAGTAACTCAGCGAGAGAGACAGCATCTCTGGAGAGAAAGAAGGGGTAACATTTCAGGTCGAGACGTCGGTCTGAAGAAGGGTCTCGACCCGAAACGTTACCCATTTCTTTTCTCCAGAGATGCTGCAAGTCCCGTTGAGTTACTCCAGCATTTTGTGTCTACCATATAGTAGCAATTATTTTTCCAATTCTTCCTCGAGTTTCACATGCTGGATCAGCATGTCACCCGACCATGATCTACCAAAAGGCTCAAGTGGTTCATGTTGAGATAGATAAAACCTATGCTTGTTAATCAATTAAACATTTTATACAACTATTGATTGTGGATGTAAAATATCACCTAATTGGTCACTGATATGACTGTTGTTGCATTAGCAAATGTCATCTTGGCATAGTGATGTTGTGTAAGTCATTGCAACTCAAATTATTTGGTGCCTTGTCAAGCCTATCCTATTAATGGGAGCCAAGATAAAGGGGAAATTAGCACTCACCTTTTTAATTTTGGAATCCAAGACCACTCATTTCCGGAACAGCAGGAAGAAAATGTAATAGCCCAACAAATTGGCCTTTATTAGAAACACCGGTTATCTCCACATTCCTGATATATCCCTCAATCTCAAATCTTATTTGAAATATGTTTCTTAAAACCTCATGCAGCATATTCCACCAAATGCCTCACAAATGTCCGTGGAATTTTCTCCCTCAGAGGGCGGTGGAGGCAGGTTCTCTGGATGCTTTCAAGCGAGAGCTAGATAGAGCTCTAAAAAATAGCGGTCAGGGGATATGGGGATAAGGCAGGAACAGGGTACTGATTGTGGATGATCAGCCATGATCACATTGAATGGTGGTGCTGGCTCTAAGGGCCAAATGGTCTACTCCTACACCTATTGTCTATTGTCTATTGTCTAAATCAATTTCTCACAAAACTCTATTATCTCTTCCCCAATAACATATTGTAGCGGTGCCTACTGGCGCCGCAGACGTCAAACCCGGCGTTCGGAAGCCGCGATCACGTGACTCGGGAGGGGCTGCTGTTTTCGCGCAGGTTTGCTGTCGCTCCACAGTTGTTTTGCTGACCACCATTGTGATCAGACGTGTATGCAGAGACCTGTTTGCTAAGGAGCGAGTGTTCAATAAAAAACGTTCTGAAAACACAGTCGTCGTTTCTGCATCCGCTAAAATATACCTAATCGCTTTCTAATTCTTCACTTGTAGCCTCTATATTTGAATCTTTAACCATAGGGGAAATTCATTTTCATCTGATTTGTCATTTTATTCTCAGTCTTCAAAACTTTCACAGTCATCTCAACATTTTCTATGTCTCCAAAGAAAACAAGACCAACTTCTTAACCTTTCCTATCTCAGGTGACTCGTATCCAGAATTAATTCATTAACATTCCCCCTCCCCTGCAGTGCTTTAGATTATTTTAATCCAATTAAGAATTGTAAAGCCATAAGCAAATTAGTTTTAATAACACAATGTCAAGGAGCTCCTGCAGATCTTGTCTTGATAAAGGAGTGTTACATTGGGAAATACATCATCCTGCAGGCCCATGACATGTAAATTACACCCAAGACACTAGGTCAAACTCCTGGGTGATAGGAATCAACACAGATATGGTCACTGTCAATGTTTTACTACTGAAAAAACAAAGTTCAATTGCATGAAGCTGAAAAAAAAAGTTACAATTATGCAATCCACCATTTATCATTTAAGTTGCACAGACATTAACAAAGACATGCAGACGGGTGGATACCTGCATCCACCTTGCATAGCCTTGCATTTTCATTTTGCCACTGTTTTACATTAGTTTTGTCATCAGAGGTTGCAGTCCCCAGAGTCAAAGATAGACACAAAGTAACTCAGCGGGAAAGGCAGCATCTCTGGAGAGAAGGAACAGGTGATGTTTCGGGTTGGGTCCCTTCTTCAGACTCTGCTTCTGACTAAGGTTCTCGACCCAAAATGTCACCCGTTCCTTATCTCCAGAGATGCTGTCTGACTCATTGAGTTACTCTGGTATTTTGTGTCTATCTTCAGTGCAAATCAACATTTGCAGTTCCTTCCTACACAGTCCCTCGTCACTGAAGTTTTCTGAGGTAGTAAGATGCACATTATGGTGTATGAAGGAACTGCAGATTCAAGATTCAAGAGAGTTTATTGTCATGTGTCCCAGATAGGACAATTAAATTCTTGCTTTGCTTCAGCACAGCAGAATATAGAAGGCATGAATACAGAACCGATCAGTGTGTCCATATACCATTATATAAATATATACACACATGAATAAATACACCAATAAAGTGCAAATAAACAGAGTTTTGTTTGAGTTGAGTTTAATAGTCTGATGGCTGTGGGGAAGCAGATATTTCTGAACCTGGATGTTGCAGTCTTCAGGTTCCCGTACCTTCTACCTGAAGGTAGCGGGGAGATGAGTGTGTGGCCAGGATGGTGTGGGTCGTTGATGATGCTGCCAGCCTATATGAGGCAGCGACTGCGATAGATCTCCTCGATGGTAGGGAGGTCAGAGCCGATGATGGACAGGGCAGTGTTTACTACTTTTTGTAGTCTTTTCCGCTCCTGGGCGCTCAAGTTGGCGAACCAAGCCACGATGCAACCGGGCAGCATGCTCTCTACTGTGCACCTGTAGATGCTGGTTTAAAGCAAAGATAGACACAAAATGCTGGAGTAACTCGGCGGGATAGGCAGTATCTCTGGAGAGAAGAAATGGGTGACGTTTCGGGTCGAGACCCTTCTTCACATTATGGTTATAACTTAACACTTATCTTAGATTGAAAGTCCTGAATTAGGAAGTGATTTCTTGTGAATGCTCGTAAATACATGTTGATAGGAGGAACTAGAATACCCCGACACAGTTACAGAATGTCCCTGTTTAATATTGGAACTATCTCTACCTCATTTTACCATTATATATCCACACATAACTTGGTTTGAAATAATCAAAATTAAGAATAAATGTAAGCATCTATCAAAAGTGAGCTTGGTTAAAAGAAAATAATTCTTCAGTAATCAAAGATAAAATTATTGATAGGTTATCAATTCGTTGTGATTACCGATATCACATCTGATTTTTGCTTTAATGATTCTCTCCTGCAATGTCTCAGTCAATTTAAGGGTGCATTCCATTATCCATTCTTAAGATATTTCAGAAGTTACCTGCGGCATTTTATGTGACCTGGAAGAAAAACTTCTTTCTCAATATTATGGGTAGGAAGGAACTGCAGATGCTGGTTTAAACCGAAGATGGACACAAAAAGCTGGAGTAACTCAGTGGGTCAGGCAGCATCTCTGGAGAGAAGGAATGGGTGACGTTTCGGGTCGAGACCCTTCTTCAGACTGACGTTTCGGGTCGAGACTTGATGAGTGTGAAGAAGGGTCTCGACCCGGAACGTCACCCATTCCTTCTCTCCAGGAATGCTGCCTTTCCTGCTGAGTTATTCCAGCTTTTCGTGTCTCCCTTTCTAAATATTATCTTTGATAATCATAAGTCAGTAGAGTGAGAGCTAAACATCAACTGATAGGTAGAGCTGTACTCCAACCAACTGTGGAAGAGAGAGCTCCCCTATGACCAACAGCAATATCAGTGACTGAGTATGGGGGCAACAAAGAATTAAATGTGGTTTCCTTTTTTTATCGGAGGAACTGAATAAAGATTGCATGACCACTTTGCAGAGTGCCTTCAGTCAATCCATGGAGGTGACCCTGTGCTTCACAATAAATCTCTATTCCACTCCCTCACTGTCAATAGCCTCCTGTAGCACTCCAATGTAAGCTTGGGAAACAGCAGCACTGGGTATGATACAGCCTTAAAATCAGAATTCAACTATGTCAGAGAACACACTTTCTTTGTTTGCATCAGAATCAGTGAGTTCTGCTGTGCAGATATCCAGTTGTACTGCAACTCAGTTTGTCTCTCCTCACTTGGTGGGCATATTCAAATTTCTACTTTTGCTTTCAATTTTCTGCCACTGCTCTGACCATATTCCACAGACTTTACATGTCCCTTGGCTTTCTTACTTTCTTATGCACTATTCTCATTAATCTTTCCACTAAATAACTTCACAAACAACTTTATTTCTGTTTTATTTCCCGTCGGTGATGTTCTTTTTCATGCGAATCTATCTTTCCACACCTTCTCTGCACCCTTTATATTTTCCAGGACTAATGTTGAGTCTTCAACTTTAAACGTTTGGACCATTTTTCTATCAATAGACATTAGACAATAGACAATAGACAATAGGTGCAGGAATAGGCTATTCGGCCCTTCGAGCTAGCGCCATTCAATGTGATCATGACTGATCATCCCCAATCAGTACCCCATTCCTGCCTTTTCTGCATATCCCCTGACTCCACTATCTTTAAGAGCCCTATCTAGCTCTCTCTTGAAAGTATCCAGAGAACCGGCCTCCACCACCCTCTGAGGCAGAGAATTCCACAGATTCTGTGAGAAAAAGTGTTTCCTTGTCTCCATTCTAAATGGCTTACCCCTTATTCTGAAACTGCGGCCCCTGGTTCTGGACTCCTCCAACATTGGGAACATGTTTCCTGCCTCTAGCGTGTCCAAACCCTTAACAATCTTATATGTTTCAATAAGATCCCCTCTCATCCTTCTAAACTCCAGAGTGTACAAACCCAGCCACTCCATTCTCTCAGCATATTATAATCCCGCCATCCCGGGAATTTCCACAGATGCAGATTATGTGTTGAGAGTTTCCTGCATTTTCTGCCTTTATTTCCCACAACAAACGTCATGACACAAAGTGCTGAACTTAGCTCAGCAGGTCAGGCAGCATCTCTGGAGAACGTAAATGGGTGACATTTTGGGTCAGACATTTTGTATCAATGGCCTATGCTCCATAGAGGAGCAAAGGGTTTAAGAAGAAGAAGATTTTGGATCGGACCCAATCTGAAACTCTCCAGAGATGTTGCCTGACCCACTGAGTTACTACAGCACTTTGTGTCTTTATTTTGTCATCCAGCATCTGCAGTTCCTTGTGTCAGCAGACTTCATGATCTGGAAGAGGGAAAACTCCTTCTCAATATTATTCTAGATGTCAGAGTCTTAAATTGGCAGAGTAGGAGCTCAATGTGAACAAACAGAGAGAAGCTGACACCCACTAGCTGAAAGTAAGGAAGTTTCACAATAACCAGCAGAAGATGGCACATGTAGGAAGGAACTGCAGATGCTGGTTTAAACTGAAGATAGACACAAAAGGCTAGTAACTCAGCGGGACAGGCAGCATCTCTGGAGAGAAGGAATGGGTGAATATGGCACATTGACTGAGAGCCTGAGAGAAAGAGAGAACCAAGCATTAGTAAGGCTGAGACATTTTCATACCATCTTCCTTTTTCCTTTTTCTTGTGTTGTCTTTTATATAATTGGGCAGAGATTTTGGAAGATCAGCCATGATTGTATTGAATGGCAGTGCTGGCTCAAAGGGCTGAATGGCCTACTCCTGCACCTATTTTCTACATTGTAATTCTATATGTAAGGTTATAATATTTAGTGCTACCTACCCAATGCCTACCTTGATACCCCTACAATCCAGCCACACTGCGCGTTCATCAGTTAAGATTTGATACAACCAACTTCCTCCATCTGTATAGTCTCCTCATTCTCCATGAGTTGAACACCATATCCATCCTTATCATGGCAGTTTTCCTTGTCTACTGCCTTGTCCAAATATTAACTGAAGTGCCAGACTTACAACACTTTCACAACAAAGACCACTATCTCCATCACCCTGCCTGGTTCTAGCCTTATATCAGACCCTCTTTCACTGAGACTTTCTCCAAAGCATTTCTGAAATTGATTAAATCTTAGCCTTCAAAGCCGATCTGAAACATTTCCCCCTATATCTGAAATTGCATAAAGTCTACTCATCCTTAACCTTTTTCTCCGGAGAAACTGCCTGTCCCATTGAGTTACCCCAGCACTTTGTGCCTATCTCAACCTCGGCCAATATTGGTTCTGGTTATAAACACATCAAATTACAACAGAACTATAATTTCTCACTCTGTATTCTTCTAAATATACATCATTAAATTTGCAGTTTGTTTGAAAAACATTTTACATGTTCATACCGTCGACCAATTTTATTGAGAATCTTGTAATCTCTGCTTATTTGGTCAGTGTCCACTTTGTTCACATTTCTGTGAAACACCTTGGGATATTTCTCAAATTTAAAGTTGCTATATAAATGCAAATTAGCTTTGCATAATGGAACTCTCCAACCTCAGCCCCAACAGTCTCCAAGGCAGTACCTGGCCTCTTTTTCTGTGATGAAGTTTAGTGGAAGACTGGACACAGTTGAATAAAGTAAAAGCTGTTTATCTGCAGATGGAAGCTGGTATCAATCAATGCGATCCAGCCCACATGCGGTGCTGGAATAATATGAGACATCATGCAGAAGGTAATCTTTTATGTAACAGACAAAATTATGCTTGCTTCAAAAGGCTTCACAAGGCATACAATTAATTAAGATTATTGAACTCAAATAACCATAAGACTGTAGAAGCAACACAAAAGCACAGCAATATACTTGACCACATTCCCTTCAGACTTGAAGGTTCACCACATACTGTGGACCTTCAGAAAATGAGGAAAACAAATCCCAGTGTGTTCCATGCTTGAAACAGAGACCCGTTTTGACTTTGTACCATTAATTAAATTTAGCCTGTCACTTAACGTATAGTTTAGAAATGGAGGCCAAAAGCTCTGCATTTTTAGCCACTCGTTCTCAGGCTGGCTCTGTCCTGCTGTCTCCTGGCAGTAAACGGTGGGCAAAGGTTCAGGAATAAACAATTACATTAACATTAAAAACTGTGTTGTGTCAGTGCTTAGGTTTTGTGCCCCAGTCTGACTGGAGATTCTATATATTCATCTAAGCTTTGTGTTGCTTCTCAATTCATTGTGTTTGCATTCTTCCTCTTTTAAGAGCATTCCATTTGCAACACAAGGCCCCATTTTAACCTAAGGTAGGAATTGTCTTTTCCATGGTGGATAGAAAATTCAGCTGACCCCTTTCAGTTGCCCCATATTTATTCCCAGGCCTCATCAGCCTGGCCCTGGTTAGTTGTTCAAGGAGAACAACATTATAGGCAACAAGCTGACAGGCAGCAATAAAAGATTGAGTGGTGGGCGATCACTGCAAAGTAAAGAGGGAGCAGTTCTTGTTCTGTATGTAAGGAAAGGTTAACTGCAGGGTTTGCAATCAGAAATTGAATCCCAGATTTGGGTAGATGTAAACTTTGCAGAAAGCTTTTCATCAGCACTCTTGTTTCTGCTGGGCCAATAGAGAATATTATAAGAAAGACTGAAAATGTGCCTTCTGAGGCCTCTTGTGGTCCTGACTCTTCTCAATGGTTTGAACTAGTGGAAGAACCACAGACCAATTCAGCTGTCAGCTAAGATGAATATACTGTATCTGCCAATAAGAGCTTACATTGTGTGTAGGGCGGAACTGCAGATGCTGGATTAAACCCTAGACAGACACAAAAAAACTAAAGTAAGTCGCCGGTTTAGGCAGCATCTATGGAGAAAAGGAAAGGTGACGTTTTGGGTCGAGACCATTCTTCAGCTTACATTGCATTGATTTCTAACAGAGTTTTTCACTGTGTCTCGGTATGTACAATGCTACTATCAAAACTCTAATACTTTACATGTTCTATTTTTTCAAGTATTGCAAAGAAATGGGAATCCAGGTCTTAATCTATGGCACCCAAATGGTACACATTCCATATCACCCCCAAAAATACTCAATTATGCTTATTTATTTTCAGTTCTTTAACTAAGGTTCTATCTATTTTAATATAATATCCCCTGTCCTACGATATATTTGGAATTTTAATTATGTTTGTCCTACCTCATCAAATGGCTTTTGTCAACCCAAATATATCCCCTCTCATACTCTATCTAGTTTTCTTCTGAAATCTCAACTAGTTTTATCCAACGCTAGTTTCCTTTCAGAAAACAACAATGATGGATGAATGACCTAAAATTCTTTAATTTCCCTCACCCACCTGCACAGTGTAGCATTTTCCACTTACAATATGCTAGGACTATTTCCAAAGCCTAGACACCATTGTATCCTCCTTTCTTATAACTCAAAAATGTATGCTGTCAGGTCCAAGACTGATTTGGCTTCAAGGCTCCTAAATGCTTTTCCTTCCTATTTACTATTATTAATTAATTGGCATTTCTCTTTGTCATTTGACCACTATTTCTCCACCTTTCCAGTTTATTTATTACTTCTTCCACAGTGAAGGGAGATAGAAAGTATTTATTTAAATCCTTTGCCATTTCTTTTTTTCCCCACAATAATTTCTCCTGCCCCCTGCCTCCAAGGACTCATATGTATTTTTTACTACCTTTTTCTATTTGACATAGTTATTGAGTCTTTTATAGTTTTTTTTTGTATTTCTTTCCAAATTATTCTCAGATTTTATGCACTGCCTCTTCATCAATTTTGTGGGCATCCACTGCCAGAACCAGGCCTCTTCCAACCCTCAGGCTTACGACTCCCCTTGCCAAGCTTGTGAGCTTTTTCTATTAATTTAGTACGGTCCTTAACCTTCTTTGTCAGTCACAGATGGATCGCTTTTCCCATGAAGCTTTTATTTCTCAATGGAATGCGCACACATTGAGAGTTTGGAACTATTTCTTTAAATGTTCTGTTTTTCTACGAACAAACCTATGTCTAGTTTTCCATTCAACCTCAGCCAAGTTGGTCTTCATACTGGCTTTAAGGATACTGACAGACTTGGTTTCCTCTTGAATGATATATGAAACTCATTCATACTGTTTACCACTTTTCTTTTGAGAATCTCTTACAATGACATGAACTCACCTGACAGGCTTCAAATTTCGTAAGCATGTGAGTGAGTGACAGTGATGATGAGGGAAAAGCATTGAGAGAGAAGGAAAGCTGGTCTTGCAAGGTAAGTGTGCTTGATGATGCAACCTTACTAGGTACATTGGAAGTGTGCTAGCACTAGAATGTTAACAGAAACGTAACTCTCAAAACACAGAAATGCTTCAAGAAATCAGCCAGTCAGGCAGCATCTGTGAAAAGAGAAACCAGTTGACCTTTTTGGCCAGTGATCCTTCCTTAGCACTGGCTGAGCAGCTTCCAGCAATTCCCGTTTTGTCTCTGCATGTTTTTTCTTTTCCAAATATGTAACTGTTTTCACTGTTCACAAAGGTTGAAAAACATCCTATGTCCGAACATTGTCAGAGATTGCTTCTAAATAATGTTTATATCAGGCCAAGTTTATATAAGTACCATTATATACTAATCACTGTGGTTGAGTAAGTTGACAACCAAAGAAAAATCCAAGGTAACATTTTTTATGTTTTCATTTACACAAAATCAACGAATTTGCAGCGATGGCCTTTTTGGTCAATGCCTAGGATTTTTGTTTTGAATTACTGACAGGTTTAATAGACATGAACAACATCTTCCAGTTGCTTCCTCAGAAGATGATATGTGCCTTCCAGCTAGTCATTTCATTCCATGACCAGGAGGGTTTGCATGTAAACCCTGGATTATACGGCCTTGAAAATTAATTGGAATAACAACACAAAGGAAATGAATGTTAGCTCTTTTTGCCAATTCATGGCAAAGTCCGCCTTGCAGTCTAATTTCAGAAACAAGGAGCAGCCACTCATCACATGGTCGCTAACATGGGATTGCGCAGTGTTGAGTATTACTAGTTGAGAGAGGCTTTAAGTTCAGTTGGTCAGTAAATTATTTCTTCACGGTGGAATCGTGAGCAATTTGCAAAGTGGGTATAAGTAGGTGGGACAAAATAATCTCTACTGGCATTCAATACTATTTGTTCAAATTGATGCACGGTCTAAGTATCAGTTTATATTTTAAATTCAAGGTGAAATTGGCAATCCTTACTTCATGGAGAATGTGAAACTTGTCAGTCTTTGTTTGTTTCATAAAATCAAAAGATATCTGAATGGCAGCTGTCAGAATTGTGAGACGTCTTCACTCCAAACTTGATTATTTGGACCACACGTGTGATCAATGAATAATTGATTTCATGGCAATTTAAAGCATGGAAGACAAATGCTCTTGGTTGCTTAAAGCCATCAGGATGTTGGCGAGAAATCATTCCTCTTCTAGCCGCTTGAGCAGAATTAAATGATAAAATTGGCAGTAAATTACCTTCTTAATATCCCAATGATTAAGCACTTGGTAATAACATCTTCAGCCGTTTAAACTAATTCAACAATCTTGCAACCACTCCTAACCTATGTATATTTTTATAATCCACATGGTATGTGGGCAATACTGGCAAGGTCACTATTTAATTCTTATGACCTTATTGAGCCACCTTCGTGAACTGTTACAGTTTCTATGGTGAAAGCACTTCCACATGCTTTTGGTGAAGATCTATTGTCGTGGTCTCCAAAAAGATGATTTGGAAGTCCAAAGTTTTATTTTAATGATAACATACATTTCCATTGAGAGTTATATAATGTATAAATTATAAAAAAGATTTATGATAATTGGAAGTCAACTTGTAATACACTTAGATTTCTCAAATCATAGATATTCTTCTAATTAAAATGAAATCCCCGCTAATATAACTTCATTTCTGCATCTCTGTACTTTGAAAGTGGTAGAAGTCATGGGTTGGGAGGTGCAGTCAAAGTAAGAGTTTACTCAACCAAGATATGATTTTTTTAAATCAAATATGCCAAAAGAGATGCAACACCAAATTTGTATATATTTATTATGAATTGCAGATACATAGTAATGAACAGTTAACTTTTTTCAGCTTGGCCCAATTTCTAGAGACAAAGAAAAAATATTTTCTAAAATATTAATGGATGCCACAAATAAGAAATGTATTGCTTCTGAACAGCCATACTAAAGTTCAGATCGATTTAACAATCTTCACAATTATTCCACTGAAAGATTCAGTCTCGTATAACAGGTTTATCCAATTACTGTGGTTGAATTTGTGTTAACAAATTCCTTTAATCTCCTTTCATTTATAATACCATTCCAGGCTTAGAATAACCATTTCCATCACTTGAAAGTCTATGTGGAATGTCAGTTTGAAGGTCCATTTATACTTGTCCATCAGCCTCCGAATGGGCCTTTGAATGGTTACCTTCACAATAGGTTTAGGTTTATTGCTGCCATGCGTGCGGAGGTACAGAGAAAAACTTTGGTTTGCATGCTATCCAATCAAATAATGCTATACATAACTACTGTCAAGCCAAACTCAAGAACAATAGGTATTGCAAAGGGAAAGATACAGAGTGCAGAGTATAGCTCTCAGCATTATAGTGCACCAGCTCCAGATACAAAGTCCATTGTCTGCAATGGGTAGAGGTGAATCGCACAGTACCCTAGCTATGAAAGGGCCAGTTAGAAGCCTGAAAAGAAAGGGGAGTAAGCTGTCCTGAGTCTGGTGGTGCATACTTTCAAGCTTCTGCATCTTTGGCCCGACGGGAGCGGGGGGAAAAAAGTATTTGATTATGTTGCTTTTCTGAGGCAGCGGGAAGTGTAGATGGAGTCAACAATGGAGTGTCTGGTCTGTGTGATGGAGTCGACTACATCCATAACTCTCTGCCATTGGGTCTTGGTCTTGGGCAAAGCTGTTCCCAAAACAAGTGGTGATGCAACCTGACCATATGCTTTCAATGGTATATCTGTAGAAATTGGAAAGAGTCATTGGAGACATGCTGAATCTCCACAGTCTCCAGAGGAAGTAGAGGCATGGGTATGCCTTCATGGCTGTCACATCAATGTGGTTGGTCCACAACAGATTGCTGGTAATATTTATGCCAAGGAACGTGAAACTCTTGACCATTTCTTCTTTGGAACCATTGATGCTGTTTGGGACATGCACCACCCATGCTTCCTGAAGTCAATAACTAGCTCCTTTACCTTACTGACATTGAGGGAGATGTTGTAGTCATAGAATCATAGAATCATAGAAAATAGGTGCAGGAGTAGGCCATTCGGCCCTTCGAGCCTGCACTGCCACTCAATATGATCATGGCTGATTATCCAACTCAGTATCCTGTACCTGCCTTCTCTCCATACCCCCTGATCCCTTTAGCCACAAGGGCCACATCCAACTCCCTCTTAAATATAGCCAATGAACTGGCCTCAACTACCTTCTGTGGCAGAGAATTCCACAGACTCACCACTCTCTGTGTGAAAAAAAAATCTTCTCATCTCGGTCCTAAAAGACTTCCCACTTATCCTTACACTGTGATCCTTTGTTCTGGAGTTCCCCAACATCGGGAACAATCTTCCTGAATCTAGCCTGTCCAACACCTTAAGAATTTTGTAAGCCTCTACAAGATCCCCCCTCAATCTCCTAAATTCTAGCGAGTACAAGCCGAGTCTATCCAGTCTTTCTTTATATGGAAGTCCTGCCATCCCAGGAATCAGTCTGGTGAACCTTCTCTGTACTCCCTCTATGGCAAGAATGTCCTTCCTCAGATTAGAAGACCAAAACTGTACGCAATACTCCAGGTGTGGCCTCACCATGACCCTGTACAACTGCAGTAGAACCTCCCTGCTCTTGTACTCAAATCCTTTTGCTATGAATGCCAACATACCATTCGCTTTCTTCACTGCCTGCTGCACCTGCATGCCTACTTTCAATGACTGGTGTACCATGACACCCAGGTCTCATTGCATCTCCCCTTTTCCTAATCGGACACCATTCAGATAATAATCTACCCTCCTGTTTTTGCCGCCAAAGTGGATAACCTCACATTTATCCACATACTTCATCTGCCATGCATTTGCCCACTCACCCAACCTATCCAAGTCACCTTGCAGCCTCCTAGCATCCTCCTCACAGCTAACACTGCCCCCCAGCTTCGTGTCATCCGCAAACTTGGAGATGTTGCATTCAATTCCCTCATCCAGATCATTAATATATATTGTAAATAGCTGGGTCCCAGCACTGAGCCTTGCGGCACCCCACTAAACACTGCCTGCCATTCTGAAAAGGACTCGTTTACTCCTACTCTTCGCTTCCTGTCTGCTAGCCAGTTCTCTATCCACATCAATACTGAACCCCCAATACCGTGTGCTTTAAGTTTGTATGCTAACCTCTTATGTGGGACCTTGTCGAAAGCCTTCTGAAAGTCCAGATATAACACATCCACAGGTTCTCCCTTATCCACTCTACTAGTTACATCCTCAAAAAATTCCATAAGATTCGTCAGACATGATTTACCTTTCAATTCAATTCAATTCAATTCAACTTTAATGTCATTGCACAGATACAAGTATGGGTACAACGAAATGCAGTTTAGTGACAGTACGAAGTGATAGCAATATATAGGTAAATACAGATAAATAAATACAGGTGTGTATTTCATGGATTCATAAATCCATGCTGACTTTGTCCATTGATTTCACCCGCTTTCCAAATTGATGTAATGTTACTACGTTCTCTACCTCCTACCTGTAATCCATCTCATGACTGTTTGTGATCCACCCCACCAGAGTGGTGTCATCTGCAAACTTGTAGGTGTAGAGTTAGAGCTGAATTTGGCCACAAAGTAAGGAGCATATAGGGAATATAGGAAGGGACTGAGAATGTATTCCTCCGCGGCACTGGTGTTGAGAATTGTGGAGGATGTGTCACCTATTCTCACTGATTGAGGCCTGTGGGGTCAGGAGTTTGAGGGTCCAATGCATCTCTGCATCATCGAGAAACTATTCAACATCATATTTCCCTATGCTGACTCCTAGGCCCAGGGCTTTGGGGATGAATTCGGATAGGATAATGGTGTTGAAGGCAGACCTATGGTCAATAATATTGCCCAAGTTTAATCAGGTTTTAAAATCCAACCCTATCCCACCACTGAGAGATTTAGCCTTCAATTTGAATTGGAGCAGTCTGATTTCTGTATCTTACTTTGATGTTCATTACCTACTTACACTGGCAGAGGACAGCTACATTAACAATTAGATTTTTTTAAAGTTGAGAAATATTTTAGTTAATTCATAAAGAAACAATTGTTTTATTACCCCCGGTACCTGTTTCTGATTCATATTTAATAATAGTTTTGTGCTGCCATGATGTTTAATGAAATGAACGGGAAGATATCGCTCTCCTTCATCCCTACACGCTACAGTACAGTTCCTGCTGAATCAACAATACATTTCTTCTATGGATCATCCATGGCAGTGTGACATGACTTGGAGGATATTTTCTATTTCCAGCATTCTTTTGTGATCAACATATTTAACTTCTTTAAAAAAATCACTGGAGGGGAAGATGATTTTAACCACATCTCTGAAATGGTTAATCGTTTCCAACCATCTTTAGTGTAATTGCAATTTGCTAACATGGCTTGTAAGAGTCTTTAGGTTCAGTGTTACTTTGAGACCTGTAACAAAGTTGCGAATACCTTCGGATAAACTCCTTTCACCTGCTAGTAAATTCATTATTTTCTTTACTTATTTAGAGTTGTGAGCCTAACAATCCCCCAACAATTTCCTCTGCATCTGCACTTCCTTCCGACCACCTACAAAATGGTGCATCTCTGCATCACCGAGAAACTATTCAACATCATATTTCCTTTGCTGAGCTGTGGCCAATAAAACACTTATCACCCCTTTGTCTTCTCTGTTTAAAGTTGCACAATTAGTAAGTCATTTTTAAGTCCATGAATAAACTGCTCTCATTCTGCATCTATTTGAAGTTCCTTTGGCTGAGAATAAACATTAAGCCTTTCCGGGTCCATGACCTTTCATCAGAATTGATGAAAAGTCATTGACTGAAACATTAACCGTATTTCTCTTATTACAGATGCTTCCTCACCTGCTGAGCATATCCCATATTTTATTTTTTACTGCAAATTTCTACCTTCAACAGTATGTTTGCTTTCATGTATTAAATCTTTCTACGCACTCTAGTTCCAATCAATTTGGTAATCTACACTCTATTAAAAAATAACAATGCCAATGTGATACAGAAAAAAAAGGTGACAAATTAACTCCCAACTTTAGAAAAATCGATGTTCAGTGTTCTTTATAGGAAAACAAAACAAAACATTTTTTGTTTTCACCGTGCAGTCACGATGGCGCAGCGGTAGAGTTACTGCCCTACAGCGAGTGCAGCGCCAGAGCAAAGGCTAATGGGGAGAGTTTAAACTAGAACGGTTGGGGGGAGGGACTCAAATAGAGAAAGCTAGTAGACAGTGTCTGAGGCGGGAGACAGAGAAGCGAAGCACTCAGACCCAACATGTAGGGGGGAAAGAAGAAAAAAATAATAAACAGAGAATAAGAGGTGGTGGGTTTCCTAAATGTGTGTGTAGAGAGAAAGAGGGGTATAAAATGAGGGTAGAAGCAATTGGTAGCAAAGTGAAAAGTAAAAGTGGCAGGCAGACAAATCCAGGGCAAAAATCCAAAAAAAGGGCCACTTTTCAACATAATTGTATAAGGAGTAAGAATGTTGTAAAAACAAGTCTAAAGGCTTTGTGTCTCAATGCGAGGAGAATTCATAATAAGGTGGATGAGTTGAAGGTGCAGATTGCTATTAATGACTATGATATAGTTGGGATCACGGAGACATGGCTCCAGGGTGACCAAGGCTGGGAGCTGAACATCCAGGGATATTCAATATTCAGAAGGGATAGACAGAAAGGTAAAGGAGGTGGGGTAGCGTTGCTGGTTAGAGAGGAGATTAACGCAATAAAAAGGAAGGACATTAGCTTGGAGGATGTGGAATCGATATGGGTAGAGCTGCGAAACACTAAGGGGCAGAAAATGCTACTGGGAGTTGTGTACAGGCTACCTCACAGTAGTAGTGGAGTTGGGGATGGCATCAAACAGGAAATTAGAAATGCGTGCAACAAAGGTAAAACAGTTATAATGGGTGACTTCAATCTACGTATAGAATCAAATTGGCAGGGTGCTGAGGAAGAGGATTTCTTGGAATGTATGCGGGATAGTTTTCTAAACCAACATGTAGAGGAACTAACGAGAGAGCAGGCTATTCTAGACTGGGTATTGAGTAACGAGGAAGGGTTAGTTAGCAGTCTTGTTGGGCGTGGCCCCTTGGGCAAGAGTGTCCATAATATGGTTGAGTTCTTCATTAGGATGGAGAGTGACATCATTAATTCAGAAACAAGGGTTCTGAACTTAAAGAAAGGTAACTTTGAAGGTATGAGACGTGAATTGGGCAAGATAGACTAGCAATTGATTCTTAAAGGGTTGACAGTGGATGTGCAATGGAAGACATTTAAAGACTGCATGGATGAGCTACAACAATTGTTCCTCCCAGTTTGGCAAAATAATAAATCAAGGAAGGTAGTGAATCTGTGGATAACAAGGGAAATCAGGGATACTATCAAAACAAAAAATGAAGCATACAAATTAGCCAGAAAATGCAACCTACCAGAGGACTGGGAGAAATTCAGAGTCCAGCAGAGGAGGACAAAGGGCTTAATTAAGAAAGGTAAAATAGATTATAAAAGAAAACTGGCAGGGAATATAAAAACTGACTGCAAAAGTTTTAAAGATATGTGAAGAGAAAAAGATTAGTTAAAACAAATGTAGGTCCCTTGCAGTCAGAAACAGGTGAATTGATCATGGGGAACAAGGACATGGCAGACCAATTGAATAACTACTTTGGTTCTGTCTTCATTAAGGAAGACATAAATAATCTGCCGGAAATGGCAGGGGACCGGGGGTCAAATAAGATGGAGGAACTGAGTGAAATCCAGGTTAGCCGGGAAGAGGTGTTGGGTAAATTGAATGGATTAAAGGCTGATAAATCCCCAGGGCCAGATAGGCTGCATCCCAGAGTACTCAAGGAAGTAGCCACAGAAATAGTGGCTGCATTAGTGATAATTTTTCAGAACTCGTTAGATTCTGGAGTAGTTCCTGAGGATTGGAGAGTAGCTAATGTAACCCCACGTTTTAAAAAAGGAGGGAGAGAGAAAACGGGAAATTACAGACAAGTTAGTCTAACATCGGTAGTGGAGAAACAGCTAGAGTCAGTTATTAAAGATGGGATAGCAGCACATTTGGAAAGTGGTGAAATCATTGGACAAAGTCAGCATGGATTTACAAAAGGTAAATCATGTCTGACAAATCTTATAGAATTTTTTGAGGATGTAACTAGTAGAGTGGATAAGGGAGAACCAGTGGATGTGTTATATCTGGACTTTCAGAAGGCTTTCAACAAGGTCCCACATAAGAGATTAGTATACAAACTTAAAGCACACGGTATTAGTGGTTCAGTATTGATGTGGATAGAGAACTGGCTGGCAGACAGGAAGCATATAGTAGGAGTAAACGGGTCCTTTTCAGAATGGCAGGCAGTGACTAGTGGGGTACCGCAAGGCTCAGTGCTGGGACCCCAGCTATTTACAATATATATTAATGATTTGGACGAGGGAATTAAATGCAACATCTCCAAGTTTGCGGATGACACTGCTGGGGGGCAGTGTTAGGTGTGAGGAGGATGCTAGGAGGCTGCAAAGTGACTTGGATAGGCTGGGTGAGTGGGCAAATGCATGGCAGATGCAGTATAGTGTGGATAAATGTGAGGTTATCCACTTTGGTGGCACAAAGAGGAGGGTAGACTATTATCTGAATGGTGGCCGATTAGGAAAAGGGAAGATGCAACAAGACCTTGGTGTCATGGTACACCAGTCATTGAAAGTAGGCATGCAGGTGCAGCTGGCAGTGAAGAAAGCGAATGGTATGTTAGCATTCATAGCAAAAGGATTTGAGTATAGGAGCAGGGAGGTTCTACTGCAGTTGTACAGGGTTTTGGTGAGACCACACCTAGAGTATTGCGTACAGTTTTGGTCTCCAAATCTGAGGAAAGACATTTTTGCCATAGAGGGCGTACAGAGAAGGTTCACCAGACTGATTCCTGGGATGTCAGGACTTTCATATGAGGAAAGACTGGATCGACATGGCTTGTACTCGCTAAAATTTAGAAGATTGAGGGAGGATCTTATAGAAACTTACAAAATTCTTAAGGGGTTGGACAGGCTAGATGTAGGAAGATTGTTCCCGATGTTGGGGAGGTCCAGAACAAGGGGTCACAGTCTAAGGATAAGGGGGAATTCCTTTAGGACCGAGATGAGGAAAACATTTTTCACACAGCGAGTGGTGAGTCTCTGGAATTCTCTGCCACAGAAGGTAGTTGAGGCCAGTTCATTTGCTATATTTAAGAGGGAGTTTGATGTGGCCCTTGTAGCTAAAGGGATCAGGAGGTATGGAGAGAAGGCAGGTACAGGATACTGAGTTGGATGATCAGCCATGATCATATTGAATGGCGGTGCAGGCTCGAAGGGCCGAATGGCCTACTCCTACACCTACTGTATTTTCTATGTTTCTATGTTTCTATGATGTGTTGTTTGGGGAAATGCCATCTGTCCATTCCTTCCACTGATGCTGCTTGCCCAGCTGAATTTCACTAGCACGTTGATTGCACTTTAGAGGTACAGCGTGGAAACAGGTCCTTTTGCCCACTGAGTCCACGCCGACCAGTGATCGCCCTGTACACACTAGCACTATCCTACACACTAGGGACAATTTACAATTTACGGAAGCCAATTAACATACAGATTTATAGAAACATAGAAACATAGAAAATCAGTGCAGGAGGAGGCCATTCGGCCCTTCGAGCCAGCACCGCCATTCATTGTGATCATGGCTGATCGTCCCCAATCAATAACCCGTGCCTGCCTTCTCCCCATATCCCTTGACTCCACTACCCCCTCGAGCTCTATCTAACTCTCTCTTAAATCCATCCAGTGACTTGGCCTCCACTGCCCTCTGTGGCAGCGAATTCCATAAATTCACAACTCTCTGGGTGAAAAGGTTTTTTCTCACCTCAGTCTTAAATGGCCTCCCCTTTATTCTAAGACTGTGGCCCCTGGTTCTGGACTCGCCCAGTATTGGGAACATCTTTCCTGCATCTAGCTTGTCCAGTTCTTTTATAATTTTGTATGTTTCAATAAGATCCCCCCCTCATCATTCTAAATCCAGTGAATACAAGCATAGTCGTTTCTATCTTTCAGCTCTAAGTTGATTTTAACTACTTTACTTTGTGGACTGTGGTCATACATGTTAATGATGACTATAATTGTAGACTAAGTGCTGAAACCAAGAGGCAGCACAATGGCATACTGGTAGAGTTGCTGCCTTACAGTGCTAGAGACCCGGGTTCGATCCTGACTATGGGTGCTGGTCTGCATCGAGTTTGTACATTCTCCCCATGACCTGCGTGGGTTTCCTCCCACACTCCAAAGATGTATAGGATTGTAGGTTAAAATGGCTTGGTAAAATTGTAAATTGTCTCTTGTAGGATAGTGTTAATGTGCGGGGATCGCTGGTCGGTGCAGACTCGGTGGGCCGAAGGGCCTGTTTTCGGGCTGTATCTCTAAACTAAACTAAACTAAACTAAACCAAGCCAACCAGAAATACCTATTTTTTTCTTGTGGATGTTACGTGTACCCAGCAACCTGACACTGATTTATTTACTCTCCTGGAGTAATATTTAGTGTGTACAATGTTAAAATTTTCATTAATTGAACATTTCTATAGATACAAGGAACTGCAGATGCTGGTTTGCAGTAGAAGGCTTAAAGTGCTGGAGTGCAGGTCAGGCAGCATCTCTGGAGAACATGGATTGGTGATGTCTCAGATCGGGACCCTTCTTCAGTCTCCAGGGATGCTACCTGACCTGCTGCATTACTTTAGTTTTTTTTTAGAGAAGTGCAGCATTGTAGTAAAACATAAACAAATTGCAAAATGTTAAAAGTTAGCAAAGTCTGTCTTGTCTGTTACTGTAATACATCAAGAGAATTAATCAATGGATGAGGCAGAAAGGATTCATTGTTTTAGTACGTATGTTACAATACTTACCTTGAGCGGCACTGCAGTTCTGCCACTCCCCGTGTGCGCGACTTTGGCGCCTTTCAGAGGGGGGCGGGTTTAAAATGCCGTTTTTCACCAGACCGTTCAAGTCAATCCATCTCAGGAGATTTCGCCACTAAAGAGAAATCGCTCGGACATTTGTTTTATGAAGGTATTTTTAAATTACACTAGATCATTTATTAGCTAGAGTAATTAAAAAATCATCTTCTAAAGCCGTGAGCGCCGACAACGGGAAGGATTTTACGTAGGGGCGAAAAGAAGGTACACAGTTTATTTTTCCATAAGAACATGGTTCTTAGGAAGCATTTAATCAAATTTTCATGTTGCGAAATTGGGACAAAAAAAATATACGAACCGGTAGTATTTTTCCTGCCGACTGTGGGTTGAATTCACCGCAAACCGCAACGTTCCAATCCACCGCGTTCCACTAAAACCCACTCACAAGTTGATTTAAATGGCAATTAATTTACAGGAATTAAACACTAAATTCCTTCCATTTGGCCAATAAATTCATGAAAATGTTATGTGAATTATTGTGTGAATTTTATTTGTATGCTTAGGCAATTTAAAAATGTTTATCTTTTCATAAGAAATTGATAGATGTTTAGATCTAATAATTGAATTTTGTAATTAGCTACAATTAGGTTAACTAATTATATGCTTTAATTTCAGGTCATCCAAGTAAGATTGTTTCATATTTGTTTCAGAATGCTTCAATCTATAATAACTGAAAATGTCATTGAGTTCTCTTAATTTTTAAGAAAGTTGTGGGCTTTTGACTGTCCTAGATCACAGCTTTTGAGCTAAGTCAATGGAAAGGCAATGGGGAACAAGATGTTAATTTCCGAGTATGAAAATGGCCATAACATTTTTAATACTGAAGATATGAAAGTGAATTAGGTGTCAAATTAAACTTCTTTTTATGCTTTATCTGATGGGATAAATTGCAGACTTGATTTTTTAAATCTCAAAATGTTGTAACATTGCTAGTTTTAGTATAAACATTTGTGGATCATGATACAATGCTGAAATAAGAGTTCCTTTTAAATAAACTATTGTGGTGAATGCATCGATTACATTTGAATATGTCACTTGCATGAGGTTGAAAAATGGCAATAGCATAAAAGGTGAGTAGCAAATAAGTCTGTTCTCAAGGAAGTTATTATTTCTGGTAAAGGCCCCTCACCCAATTTTTAAACTCCTAATACAGCTCGTATATTGTTTGTTGACCAAAAGGATAAAGGTTGTCATGATATAAAGATACACTCATCCTTTTACTAATCTCTTTGTTTTCTCCCCTCTTGCATTTGCCTCGATAATAACTGCTTGGCAGTCATTTTTCGAAGAAAATAATTTTCTGTCAATTACTGTCTTCTAAATATTTCTCGAGGATGATTTAGAGGAAGTGAAAACAGATGTGAACCATTTCCACGGAAGTTTGCCATTTGCTGAATATTTATCTGTTGAAAATTATACACAGGAGGAGCTGCAAAATTTCTGTAGACAAGGGTTCGGTGCTTGCTGAAGAATTGGCTTGTACAACTACCAAGAAATCCCTCAGGTTTACATGTACAGAGACACATAACTCCTGGCTGGAAAAGTTTTAGAAATCATTAGCTCTCCTGAGCTCTCTTGTAGAATCAAAACACTGTAAGAAAAATTGGATCAATGTCCATTTCCTTTATGGAGATCATTTCAGGGACTTTAACCTGTACAGCAGAGATCAAAATCTTGAAGTATTTTACTTTAATTAAGAAATTTAAGTGATTACTTTAGCATGTACCCAGAGCACAGAATTCACATGGAAATAGTGTGCAATTTGTGCCAAATACAATTGGTTATTTAGGTATATATATAATAAAATGTATAATATAAATTCATAAGTTAAAGCCAATTTGTTTACTTGCTCTAAATGGGCTTCAGGTTTTTAGTTAAACTTCAACATATTTTGTTTGCAATGATGAATAATATATTTGGAATGATAGGATGTATGCTAGCAAAAGGATGTGGTCCCTTTAAGGCAGCATAGCAGTTTTGTCATATTAGAGCAATTATAATGATTCATTGTCTGTGTCTAATGACATGATCTCCTTCTAGAGTCAGAAGAGTGGGCGTTGGAAAATATACAGCAGCCCACCATGGTCAGTATGAGGCATAACAGGAAATGGCTGTGGGCGTTAACCTTGTCAGAAAGACTTGGACAAAATGCTGACATTGCAGATAAGGAGCCAACATTAAAATATGGGAAAACTATCAAAATACTTATTATCATTTTGGGAAGCTGGACCCTGTAAGCAGAGTGAGCAGGAGCAAAAGCAAAAGCATTACTAGAACCTTGTGCACATAATTAAACTACTTCTGTCACAAACATTAAAGAGGAAGAACTGGCAAAATTTCACCAGCTTTGATTATACTTTTATGCCTTCGTGTAAATTTAGTTTTATGCATTCTATAATTTCATTTTATGATTGCACATAAAATAACTGGATTTTATGTATACCTGTTACTTGAATTTTATGTATTTTATAATTTCATTCCTTAATTTCTTATATAGTTTGGAATTTTTTAATTTCACAAGAAAAAGAGCTGACATTACAGTACTGTGGCTTTGCTTTCTATTATAGCTGAAGCAATTCTTCAATTATGGTTATCTTTCATTGCTACATTGTCGTCCAATCCTACATACGGATTTAAAACATTTTACAACTGCAGATAACAGTCCCCAGCACTTACTCTAATGGCCTGTTGGTCACATAGACTTACCGTACCAATGTTTGCCTCATTGGCTTGCAACAATCATATCTTATCTACAACAGTATTATGGAACTAATATTGCTCATATTGAGAAATAACAGTTCCTGTATTGAATATGGACATTTACACTGTTTTCAGTAATGATTAACAAAAACTATTCTATACAGCCAGCTTTTTATATAGATTGCTTTTATATAATTTATAAAACAGGTACTAAAATAGATTAATGTGATTCTCTGCTAAGAAAGTTTGATTGTGAAAGTTTGGATAATTTAATTATCCCTGAAAGGCCTTAGCACTTTTTTATAATTCCAACTAAACATAAAATAGAGTAGGAAGGAACTGCAGATGCTGGTTTAAACCGAGGATAGACACAAAATGCTGGAGAAACTCAACGGGACAGGCAGCATCTCTAGAGAGAAGGAATGGGTTGCGTTTTGGGTCGAGACCCTACTTCAGACATAAAATATAACATATAAACATAAAATAGTGTACATATTACCTTCTATGTAATGAATAAATTACTAAGTAATGGATATTGAATGTTAGACTTTACCAGGTGTTTTGTAAACTTTCATTCAATGTTAAGCTCTGTCATTTTCCTGCAGTCCAGCACACCTTTTAAATCTCTTCCTTAAATTTAAACGTGCTGTTCTGTAAATGTATGCATATATATTTGAAAAAGAGATATGATATAATTTGATTACCATGTTAAAATAAAATGAAACCAGAGAACATACTAGGTTAAAATAGTTACAAAATACTTCACATTTACGGATTTCAATGTAAGCTTATTTAGAAGAAAGACAAAAGATACAACTTTTAAAAATTATTTCCTTGTCATGAAAGCATTCAAGTTCAGGCTTGAAAAGTGCTTAAAGATATTAAACAGAGTGATTAAAGAAAATAGGTTCAGTAACACTACTTCTCACAGATGTAGAAAGGATTTCTCGAAACCATGCCAGCTAGTATTTAATCCCAGATGTCTATGGAAAAAAAAGATAACAGTAAATGAAAGCATATGGGGTATATGAATTCCCAGTGTAAAAGCTTGATTTCATGGCGTAAACTGGGAGAGATTTTCTTCAAACAGAAATGAATTAAATTAAATTTTAGCTCTGTGATTCATAAACATGTTTTAAATGGAGGATCAATATGAAGATTATTTAAGACTGATTAATATGCAAAAAAAAATGTTTGATTCTTGAAAAGCAACGTTTGTACATAGCTGTGGAAAGCTTTTACCAAGAGAGTGTTTTAAGCCTTGTTAGTTTCCCAGAAAAATACAGACAATACGTAAAACAGACGCCGAGTAAAAGCTTTCCACAGCAATGTGCACTTCTGCTTTACAATAATTCAAAAGGCCAAGTAGCCAAACACCATGTTATGAGCGCACTATTCGGGATGGAAGGAACTGTGGGATGCATCCAGTGCATTGGAGAAATACCACATCATTGATCCCACAGTAGAAGTGCCTCCCTCAAGGAATGTGGACATCCTTCAAAAGAATCAGTTCAGGCCACAGACAATGCATCCACATTCTTCTTGATGGAAGGTGCTTGGAGACAAACGTTCAACGTGGCTATGAATCTCAAACCTTGAAACATTTCACACAAAGCTGATTCTTGCGGATTGGTTGCATGAGAAACCTCATATCTGTTCTTGAGGGATCTCAGGAGATCATTGAGTATCCACTCAATGCTCTGGACTAGCTGCACCTCCATACATGAGGCTTTTCAAGTCCCATGAATAAGGAAGATGCTATGGCCACAATGTCACGTTGGTTGTTCCCACAACCTTGATTTATTCTTCCCATCAGTTTGGAAGAGAGTATTTCTTTAAAAAGACACATGATATGGACATTAAATTCATGGTTCTGAATGAATTTCAATCCATGATCGAAATTGATCAATCCATAAATTTAACAATACATCTGTGGATGAATAGTATGAAACAACTAATCAGAAATTAACTTCACCTGAAGCAGACATGGAAAACATAGTATCGCATTCCAGGATCCAACCAATATACAGGTGCTCCCCGATTTACGATGCTTCGACTTACGATTTTACGATCGGCAAACACTTGGCAATGGCAGCAAGCCGCACGTCACTTCCGGTCACGTGATTGCAATGTATGAAATGCTTTTTCGAGTTGCGATATTTTCGGTTTACGATGGGTTTATCTGAACATCACCTCATTGTAGGTCGAGGAGCAGCGGTGTGTGTAAGATAGTGTTAACGTGCAGGGATCGCTGATCGGTGCGGACTCGGTAGGCCGAAGGGCCTGTTTCTGCGCTGTATCTCTAAACTAAACTAAACTTTCTGACTATTTGTAGCATTTTCTATAATTAAACCTAACTATTTCCTTGGTGGAGGTAAAGTACCATGAGCAGTACTTCTAAGACAAGATTATTGGAAACTGGACTCCAGCCCATGAGGGAAAGCAAATGTAAACCGTATTTTACTGTGATGTTCTGAAACTGGACAACCAAATACACCAGGTAAAAATTTGAATTGAACACATGACTTTCTTGGAGGATACGGATGCTGGATCATGATAAATGGTTGTTCATCTTTTTTATACGAGCATCTATTCAGGAGGCCTTGAAGGAGATGTGATTGTTTCCAATCTATTTCTCATCGTTACCGGCGGCCAGCTTCTCACCTGCCACTTTCAACCCATTGGAAATTATTTTGTTATATTTTTTCTTTCGCTGGCAATGTTATTCTCTACTGATTGTTTAAAATAAATTGGTTAACATCTCTGCTAAAATAAAGAAAAAATGGACAAAATTAAGCATTCATTCACTGATATCAAATGGACTGGCATTTTGACTTAAAAATACAGCACGATTTTCACCAGGGGAAAAATTGTGAACCTGCTTTATTATTGTTGTCTCTGATGGCACCCCATTTTTATTCTCTTATGTAGCCAATACTCATGTTGCATACTTTATTGGAAAATGCATGGTCACATTATATCCTGTTAAACTGCTGTTTGCAGCTAGCACCTAAGGGTGGGAATCTTATTATTTTTTATAGTTTTAGTAATAATATACTTCCTATGCCTGAACTAAAGTAAATATCGTCAGTATTTAGGCGAAGTGGGAGGGCTGGGAGACAAAACAGCAGCAGTAAAACCCTGCGATATTTAGAATTCACCAGACCAAGTGGGACCTGTTGGGTCTCGTCCCCTCAATGCACAGTTGCGGGGTGGGGGCGGCCTGTGGCATCACACACACACCAACCATCCTGCACACACACGGGTGGTGAGAGGGGGAGGGAGGGGGGTGGGGAGAAGAGGGGGGATTGGGGGGAGTGGGGAGTGGGTAAAGGGAGGGGGAGGGAGGTGTAGGGGGGGGAGAGGGGGAGGGAGGTGTAGGGGAGGGGGGCAGAGGGAGGGGGAGAGAGAGGATGGGGAGAGGGGGGAAGGGGTGAGTGAGGGGGGAGGAAGGGGGTGAGAGGAGGGGGAGAGAGGGGGGGAGAGAGAGGAGGGGGGCGAGACGGGGGAGGGGGGAAGAGGGGGGGGGGGAGGGGAGGGGAAGAGAGGAGGGGGAGAGAGGATGGGGGAGAGAGGAGGGGGAGAGAGGAGGAGGGGGTAGATAGGAGGGAGGGAGAGAGGGGGAGGGAGGAGAGGGGCGGGGAGAAGGGCGGGGAGAGGGGGAGAAGAGGGGAGGGGGAGAGGGGGGAGAGGAGGAGTGGGGAGAGGAGGAGAGGGGGGAGAGGAGGAGGGGAGCCAGGCGGGTGAGCGGACTGCGAGCGAGCAAGCTGCGGGGCTCACGGCGAGTCGGCTGTTGGGCCCATGGCGAACGGGTGGCGGAGACTCGATGGAGGTCGCAGGCGGGCGCGATCTGAGGATGGTCAAAAGCAGCGGAGGGCCGGCCGATCGTGGCTTCCGCGAGGGGAAGACTACCCCTCTTGACGGCCAGAGATCGCGAGGTGGAATCGGGATCACCAGCAAGGAAAAGGAGTCATGATTCCCCAAGTCCCTGCGATTGACGGAGGAATCACTGGCTCCATAGACGACTTCTCCCAGAGGAAGTAATGGCCGTCACGGTCACCCATCATGCTGGCCCGCACCCTCATCTGCGCGGCGAAAAACGGCTGCCACCGCCATGTTCTAGAACGTCAAGGAGCCCAGCGGAGCACGCAGCATGACCTGAGCAGCAGTTTAAAAAATGCTAAGTGATGAATTTAAAGAAGTAAAAGTTAAGAAGCCAAGAAGTACAGAAGGACAGAACAGAGGTGACGTCACTTGCAGCACGAGCAAGTTATTTGAAATTTGTGAATGTAAATAACTCGAGAAATAATGCATTAAATGTTCAGATAAGGCGATTTTTGACATCACGGCATACATCTCTATCGGAATATGTAAAAATGTCACCGTTAGCGTGTCGTGTTTTTGAGGAGATGTGAAACACACACGAACATCACACACACACACAAATACACACACCTCTAAGATCAGAGTTTTATAAGTAAATACAACAAAATTGAGAGTGTATTGACTGGTTGCATCATGGCCTGATTCGGCATCTTGAATGCCCAGGAGCGAAAAAGACCACAAAAAGTTGTGAACACTGCCCAGTCTCATCTCTGGCTCTGACCTCCCCACCATCGAAGGGATTTACCAGAAAAAAGACAGCCAGCATCATCAGAGACCCACACCACCCTGGCCACACACTCATTTCCCCCTGCCATTGGGAAGAAAGTACAGGAGCCTGAAAACTGTAACGTCCAGGTTCACAAACAGCTTCTTTCCTACAGCTATTCGGGTATTAAACACTACAACCTCAAATGTGCTCTGAACCACGTAGACTATTATTGCTAATATTGTGCTATTATCGTGTTTTTTTTGGTCTGTACGTATGTGTGCCTGTGCGTGTATATATATGTGTGTGTGTGTGTGTGTATTTGTGAATATGTGTATATATAAACACACAGAATTTATTTTCCTCGCGTTTATTATATTGTTTACAGTGTACTATGTTTACATATTCTGTTTTGCTGCTGCCATTGTTCTATCTGGGACATATGACAATAAAACACTCTTGACTCTTGACTCTCTATGCTCTCGAGAGATTACATGGATGTAATATCATAGTCAGAGTGGTTATGCAGGAGAGGGTTTTGAAGTAGCTCGTTGCATTGGGAATGTGTGTATTTTCAACTTTGGAAAGCACAAGACTGTTGCTGTTATATTTTACCTCATCACTATTTTCAACACAAAAAACTTTACTTTTCCATATACAATGATACATATCACGTTGTATTCTCTGACTTAAATTCAAATGCTCCCATTCAATTGACATTAAAATTATTCTAAATGAAAATGTGGCCCCAAAGTAAATAAAATCTTGGGGCAGACAACATATACAGATTTTCCTTCTGTTACGTAGATTTCCTAGTTCACCTTCAAGTTACTAATGATGTCACTTTATTTAATTCTTTGTCGTTCCCTTGTTTTCTCCCTAAGTATTGTAATTGTTTTTCAAATATGATCTGTTTGAGACTCCCTCTAATAACCATGTGCCAAATTCACGATTTAGTGAAACCTATTCACTAAAACATAAATTTCTATTTTTGCCATTCATTTAAATAATTACGATTAATTAGAGGTACAGAAATATAGAAATAGGATTAAACAACTTAGTGTCACTGTCCGATGAGATTTGGCCAATCTTAACTCCTTTTACTACCATTTGCCTCATATGCCTTATATTACTTGCCAATAAACATCCACCTCAGACTTAAAACTACGTTTTCCAGCAGCAATTGTCATTTTGAGAAGATAGTCCTAAACCTCCTTCCAGTCTTGAGTGGTTCAGAATTTCCTAACTGCATTCCTAAGGGGTTATCTCTAATTTTCAGACTATCTTAGACACACCAAACAGGAAAACAAAGCCTAATTGAGCACTCATTAATATACTGAAAGCTTTGATCATATCAGCCCCCAACTATCTAGATTTCAGGAAATGCAAGATATGTTGTATAATCTTAGCGTAATTAAAATCAAAGAGCACAGGTGTCAGTAAATCAATGTTGCAATCCTTCAAGGCAAATAATTCTTTCCTAACTGGTTACTAGAACTGCTGACACTACTCAGGTGAAGCCTAATAAATAGTTTGTACAGCTGTTTTTACTTGCTGGTATCCTTGCACACAACATGCCATTAGACTTTCTTGTTATTTTTTCTGTATCTCTCCATTATAATGAATTATGTACATGTTCCTCCAAGGGATAAAAAAAAGTATGCAATTTTCTGATATTATATGTAACTGCATGTCTCCCTTAAGCTGCTTCTAAAAGCTCTAAAAAGATCAGAAAATCAGCGCAATGTTGGGTTCTCTCCCGTAATGGCGTGCCATCTCGGAAGTAGCAGGCATTGCTGAAATAAATCTCAGGTCAGATTTCTTATGGATGTCGGCACTTAGACATGCATCCAAGTACTCATAAGTCAGTCCTTACATGCACAACACCACAGCGCTCTTCCAGTTACTGCAGAGTAGTGATCTTGACTCAGGCACATGTGTGAGTACGTACTTGCGGCTTTACGAGGAATGAGTAAGGATACTTTGTGAAAAAGCCCCTACACTGACATTACTCCAGCTGAAGGTGTAGATAAGGTGAAGATAGACACAAAATGCTGTATTAACTCAGCGGGTCAGGCAGCATCAGTGGAGAAAAGTAATAGGTGATGTTTTGGGTCGAAACCCTTCTTCAGACTGAGGTGTAGATAAATGTATGGTTCCTTGAGAGTACTGGGTGGAAAAGGTGCTGAATCTTAATATGCCTGCTGGAATGTGGCTCTGGTGCTCGGGAGTTGATTTTGCACACACTTATCATCCTTTAAAAGGCATGCCTGGACCAGGCAAATGAGCATTGGAAGTAGGATTTAGTTGCAGCAAAGAATTTGAAGATGGTAGGTAGTATGTATTGTAATCATAAGGTCATAAGTGATAGGAGCAGAATTTGGCCATTCAGCCCATCAAGTTTACTTCACCATTCAGTCATGGCTGATCTGTCACTTCCTCCTAACCCCATTCTCCTATCTTCTCCCCATAACCCTTGACCCTCAATGAGTGGCATGGCTAGGAATACAGTTTCAGTGTGATGGACCTTTAAGTAACATTACTTCTGAGCCTCCAGCATTAGTTAAAGCCAGTTCTTCATAGAGTGAACAGTGATTGATTTTATTCAGACCAAAGTGGTTGAACATTACACATTAGACAATGTATGTTGAAGTCATTTGCAGTAGGAAAAAGAACCCTGACAAACATGACAACATCTGACACAATGATGATAGCACAGTGTTAGTGTTAGTGGCAATGAGACCAAGTAACCTTTGAAAGATGGTATTAAACGATGAGGGGCTAAGGTAGGTAAGTATGGACAATCTATTTATTTTAATAGAGGAGTCAAAATAGGAAGAAGAGACCAAGTAATCATTAAATGTTTAGAATCTGGAAGGCAGTAGAAGATTAATACTCACTGTCTGATGTGGCGGAGGAAGAAACCCTCACAGCATTTAAAAAGACCTTGAATATGTACTTCAGGAGCCGTGACCTGCAGCTCTACAGACTTGGCACTGGAAGGTTATTAGGTGAGGAAACATTGATCGGCATAAACATAATGGGCTGAATGGGCTCCAACTACTTAATTAATATTCTGTTTCTCTGTCATGATTTCACTCCATGTTCATATCAACATTTGTTGATGGGATTTTGTAGACAAATTTGACATAACTGCTTCTGACTTCACCATTTCATGGTATCCTGTAACAGCCATTTTAAGTCCAATATGAATGACCTTGCGCGCACACACACACCTCCATTGCATTCTTTCTAACGAACTGACTATTTCTATCAGTATATATATGTTACCAGTTATACTGCGTACCATGCTGTTTGTCGTAAAGTCATCAACAAATTTGGATATGTGGCTTTCCACACCATTTCTAAGTCATTAAAATTCAATGAACAGTTGCAGCCCCAACCAAGGATATGCATAACAAATTAATTGCTCCATTGAAATACATTGATCAAAGTAAGTAATTGGTACTATGCATTCATAGTTAACATTATTTTTTTATGTACCACTCATTATAGCAGATAAAAATGTTATTAGTGTCAATGTAAGAAATTAAATGTGTTCATTAAGTCCATTATTTGGCTAGCAAAGAAAATTCGAGAAACATTAGATCATTATTTTCTCTTTTCCCAAGAATGGGGAGTTACAGTAATGATAATTGTCAGCGTGCAGTCATAATAAGGGTTATGGTTATTAATATTTTGGTGGCCTTCAAAATCTGCTCTCTTTGATTGACACCGTAAACCAAGCCCACAGTTTCTGAGCTGTCTATTGATAAGAGAGACAATGGTGAGCCCCATTCACCAACCTATTGACAGTGGCTTTCATCTCTTTAAAACCGGATGATGAGAAAACATTGCAGCAAGAAGTACAATGCCGGACAAAGGGCTGTCAAGGTCACAATGCCCGAAATGGATTTACAGGGATCTGACTCATCCCTCTGGACTTATGGACAAAATGTAAGAGGAAAAAAAATCACTTTGTTAAATGCAGCTCTAGCAACAGATGCCAGATGCCATGATGGTGGGAAACAGGTAGTGCAATATGGAAAATGATGTTGCATATATTACAGTGAAACCTGATGTGATCCAAATTAGAGTAAATTTGTGTCTTTATGAATAAACTTGAAATGGTCTAATTAGAGTCACAATGGGTTTGCATTCACTTAAGTGCACATCTCTGGTAATTTCACACATGGTTGTCAATGGAAATCTGAATGACTAGACAAATTAAACGCCATCTCAACTTTTACCACCTGGCTACTTTCAGACAGCTTAATTAAAATAAATAGATATGCAGCTACTTCGATGCCTGGATTATCATCCTTTTTACTTTTCTTGTTAACTAAATTTTCCGGCTTAATTACAAGCGACAAAGACAATGAGGCAAAGTTTGTCATTGCCACTGTTAAACTAGTTTACAATTGATTGTGAATGGATTTATAAACAGGGCTAATTCTTCAGAGCAAAGTGCTACATTATTTGTAAGGGAAGAATGCTTCTGAGTACGACACTAAAAACTCTATTGTTAGTAAAATATTGTTCACATTTTTGACACAACAAGAGAATACAAATCACCAGAAGAAAAGATTCATGGACATGCTCAAAGCTGCCTTGAAACAAAATGCAACTTCCCTGTCCCATAACCACTCAAAGTGTGCAGGTGTATTTAGGATGGTATTGTGAACTTTGAGTCCACGTTTTGGGAACACACAGCAGCCCCCTCAACAACTGCTGAAGAAGCAGGATTAAGGTCCCGACAAACCACCCACATACTTATTTGCCCCATCGGGCACTTACTGCCTCATCTGTAGTTGAGGAGAGGGAACCGGGGTCTGGCCTACCGCGCTTTCAAGGTCGGCTGCGGGAGGTATCCCGGGAGAACAAAGGTGGACGGGTGCGGAGAGGAGGTCGGTTGCTGGTCGATCATGGAAGGCGATGGCAGGAGGCCTGCAGAAGCCCGGGACTCACCTGGATTTGGCACCACTCATAACAACTGAGTGTGGACTGGAGTTGGAAAATGGTGCCAAAACAGGGCGCCTCTTACACGTGTGCTCAATAAACTATTTCTGTACAATTGCTAATCGGGGATGGTATGGTGATCCTCCACTGGACTGTTTGTGAGAAAATAATTGCACTGTGCATTTGCACTGTGCACACGTGATGATAAAGTAGCACTGAACCATTGGCTTCAGTGGTCATCTTAAAACACAAAACTAGAGTGAAAACAGGTTGTTGTCAATATCAAGGGCTGCCGAAAAGAAAGACAAGATCAACTGCTTTATTTGGGTAGCTGGCTGAGCTTAATACATAAAGTAAGATTCACATGCTACATGCCACAGTGTTTTGGCAGCAAAAGTCCTTACATTACTTTTCAATACTCTGGTCTGCATTGAATCCATTGTTCTTTCCCACTCAAGTAACTCTCCTTATTCAGTATCCCCAATGGATATAGACTTGAATGGTAATGGTGACAAATTGATTTTGTCAGTAGGTCAAATCTGGCTGATCTTATAAAGTGTGGTGGTTCCGTAAAAGTGGTAGACACTGCCCACTCCATCACTGCTATTCATCTTCCCTTCGAAGGGATCTCCAGGAAAAGGCAGCCAGCATCATCAGGGGCCCACACCATCCTGGTCACGTTTTATTTCACTCCTGCCATCGGGAGGAAGGCATAAAACGTGAAAACTTCAGGCCAACAACCATCATGTTATTGAACACTACAAACTCAAAATAAACTCTGAACCACAAACTGTTGTGATTGCACAAGGACATTGTCTTTACACTATATTGTTGGTTTGTTTTTTTATATATTGAATTTATTTTTGTTGTTTACTCCAGTGTCTATAGTGTACTATGTTCACATATCTGCTGTGCTTCTGCAAGTAAGAATGTCAGTATTCCGTATCTGGACATATGCAATAAAAAAACCCTGACTTATTATTGCAGGATATTCCTGGATTGCGACAATTACCTTGGTTCTTTTTTTCTGCAATGAATGGCCTCCTAAACCAATTTTCAATCACCAGAAACAAAGGTTAATGTCAATAGGTCATGAACCTCATTGTTACTGAGATTAAGGTTATCCAGAATGTTGGCTCTGCCTCTTTTGTTCATTACCCTGTCCCAGTGAGCAAACGGCTCACACTTCCCCAAACTTAGTGCCAAATTTGCATCCTTCTTTAGTATCGCCTCATAACCTCTGGAAATATGTTGTGTCCATGAGATCCAACTCCTGTTCTCTCAGTACCATTCCCACCAAACTAACATCAATTTGGTTGCCCGTCTATCAATTTCCTGGAAAATACTAAATATTGGCAATCTATTATTTGCAATCTCAGTGCCATATCCGACCCTTAATGGAATTTCAGACCTTATATCCATGCCATCTCAAAAACGGTGTACTTTCGAAAGAATGGAAAGGAACTGCAGATGCTGGTTTAAATCAAAGATAGGTCTGAAGAAGGGTCTCGACCCAAAACATCACCCATTCCTTCACTCCAGAAATGCTGCCTGTCCCACTGAGTTATACCAGCTTTCTAATGAAATTACGTCTACTTTCTAATGAAGCCTGACTCCAGGTTTTCATCAGGTCACCTATTGCTGAAACCTTCACCCATACCTTTGTTAACCCTAGAGTGAGTACTCCACTGCAGTCCTTGATGGCCTTCTACACACTACCCTTCCTATTCTGGAAAATCTTCTGCAGCACTCACACTTACGATGAGTCCAGTTGACCCACTGTGTCTGTGGTCGCTGACCAACCCGGTTACCAACTATGCATCTGTTTCAAATTCCCGAAAGCAATACGAATGTCTCCTGTGTTCCTCACCTACTGTGACATAACATGCAGAATATGCAGACTAATGCACGGGAAACATATTACATACCTCCAATGTGTGCTTTTGGATTTATTTAAATTCTTTTCAGAATGTACATAAGCACAACAATTCATACACGATCAAAAACATAATCCAGTAATAGCAATTTATATATATGCACTGCCCCATCCTTGAAATAAAACCATCTATGCCTTGCCTGCCCCTTCCTTGGTAACCTCCTCCTAGTCTATATTTCCTAAGATATGTGCATTCTTCCATTTCATTCAATTGCGAAGATCTTAAGGTTTGGAATTCCCACCTAAAATCTGTTTGGTTCCCTCTCTGACTCTCGCTTTCAGTTACTCTTTAAAACCTACCTCTTATTACAAATCATATTACCTCTTATTACAGATGTTTTAACACCTCCTGTAATATCATTATCATTCTTTCCTTTGATAATACTTCTAGGAAGTATCTTATGGTGTTTTTGGTAAGCTAAAGGCACTATATACGTGGAACCTTTTGCTGTAATATCAATTTTTTCATGTTCAGAACTTTTAAATAATTAGAATGGAATCACTTACAGCCTCTTCAATGTAACAATTTTTCCTTTTAAAGACTAAGGCATAAAGCAGTAGATTACCAATCTCTTAGCAGCTGATCTTCATATGAAGATTTGAAGGAAATTGGATGGTATGGATTCCAGACTAAACATTTTAATTCCCACACAATCTTACTTTCTACTGTTTTCAATGCCTTTACATTCTAACTCAACTGGGAAAATCTCTCCTCAATCAATTAGGCTTGCATCACACTTTGTATATAAGTTTGTGACATACTCATGGCCAACACGTTGACATGGAGGACAGCTTCCATACATAGCTATAGCTCCATTTGCGCTTCAAGTAATGTCAGATGGGCAAACATAAAATGGTATACTGAGCTGTTTATATCAAGTTGCAAAGACCTGTTGAAAGGTTAAGAGAATGGACAATACACTTGCAAATGGAATTCAGTGCATGGGGCACCATTCATTCTGGATCTGAATAGCGAGTGTTTGGAGTTGTAAGAGAGAAAAACATTAGGCATACGAGTGTATATACCATTCGAAACATTGTGCACAAGAACAACTGGCAAGTGGATAGGCTTACAAATGTCAACCTACGTTTCAAATGGATAAACACAACGTTCTGGAGAACCCAATGGTTCAGGCAGCATCTGTGGAGGGGTTGATTTGCAGATGGGTGAAGTAATTAAAGACTCCCTCACCTGTATCCACCTATCACTTGCCTAGCTTTGTCCCACCCCCATCTCTCTTTTCCAGCTTTCTCCCCCCTACTGCAATAGGTCTGAAGAAGATTCACGACCTGAAATGTTGCTTATCCATTCCCTCCACAGATGCTGCCTGGCTCACTGAGTTACTCCCGTATTTGTGTTTTGCTCAAAATTCCACCATCTGCAGTATCAAAATGGGCTAGACTGGAAAGTCACACTTCATTGTACTGAGTCATGGGCAAATGTCACCCAGAACATCGCATTCAATTCTGATTATAGATGTGAGAAAGGTATTTATCCTAAATAAAAACAGATCAAAACCAGGGCATGAAGGGTTATGCCCAGGAGGGCTGATGTGATCTAATCAAAGCATTTAAAATGGCAAAGGGATTTGATAGAGCAGATACAGAGGAATTCGGGGAAATCCAAAACAGCAGGGCATAATCATAAAATTAGAGAGACCATTTAAGAGTCAGATCAGGAAGCACTTTTCTCACATTGAGCATTATGACTCAGGGAAAGAGCACCCTGCCCAATTTTATTTTATATTGGCTTCAGTAGAAAGCAAAATTTTGTGGGATTTAAAACGTGCAGGCGATTCGATCCCATTGGTTTCCTGCCAAGAGGGTTAGATTAAAGCTATTCCCCCTGGGAGACTGGTCTTTGAAATAGCTGGATTAGAATCTCAGTTGCTGAAACTAAAGTCTCACTACACCTCGCAGCCTCCTAAATTTAACCGTTCATTCCTTTTAAACCTCTGTGAGATTTTAAGCAGTTAGCTGCCTATTTCTGAGCAGGTGAAGTTCCCCTGAGAGTTGCCCTAATGCCACAGAGTGGGAAGGTGGACGGTAAGGATTCCAGACTGTTGTTAGCTTTGCTCAACAACAACATTGATCCAGTCACACAAGTATCTCTTATTTGGCACTAGTGGGTGATTTCATTCATGGAAACAGAGGATGGCAGGTATGGGAATGGACTTCCTTTCTCTAACCCTAACTTCTTTCAATGTGAGCAGCCCATATTTATCTTTTAAAGACTTGCGATTGTCCAAAGTGGACATTCCCAAGAAATGGCCACTCTGGTTATGCTAACTGATTAACCCCCATCAGTTGCTTCTCTTGCAGGCAGCACACTGGCTTCCTGCCTGCCAACCTATAATTCCAGCTAACACATGGTATTCCATGGAATGGATGCCCATCTCAGCAGCCCACAAACTAAACTAAACTAAACTAAACTACCAACAACTACAGACCAATCCTGACTCATTATCTACCTCATTGGAGACCCTTGGACTCTCTTTGATTGGACTTTACTGGCTTTATCTTGCACTAATTGTTATTCACGATATTCCCTTTATCATGTATCTATCATGTATCTGTAGGGGTGGGAGATTGCAACCTTCACGTAGTCCGCCCTGTTTCGACGAATGCAGCCAACCTGGCATGCACAATCAAATAAGATCAAATAGAACAAGTTGTCCTACAACTTTAGGCTGTGCACGCCACACGCAAGAAGAGGCTGTGCACGCCACACGCAAGAAGAAGAAGATGTATCTGTAAATGGCTCAATTGTAATCATGCATTGTCTCTCCACTGACTGGTTAGCACGCAACAAAAGCTTTTCACTGCACCATACGGCAATAAACTAATGACTAAATAGGACAGTATAAGCCTGTATTGTTTACAACCATCCTGCACCAATTAAAGCAATGTTAAATGTGGCAACAGCAAGCGGTGAAAGTCAATGTGTCACACAGTCGAAAAATTGATAGTATCATCTGAGTAGAGTCTGTATGTGCTTCCTGTGACTGCACGAGTTTTCCCCACGCGGTGCTTTTTCACCTCACATGACAAAAACATGCTTGTTAATAAGTCAATTGGAACTTGCAAATTCGCCCCTGTGTAAAAGAATCTTCTTAGGCCCCCTTCGGTCATGGCTGACCATGGGTATGTCCAGGGTACTATTCCCTATATGGAGGACGCCTGTGCATGACTTTGTTTAACGTGGGGAGACTGGTGCACAGACAGCCACCCCAGGGTCCTTGAAAGATCTGGGTTGGGATCCAGTGGCATGGAATCCAAGACAACTGGAAACACTTTTCAGCTGCAGCCTTCATCTGCCTTCCCAGCTCTTGTGACACTCCACAAAGGTCAGCCATCATTCTCTGCCTGTTCCACCGTTGAGGTTTTGGTTGGATTGCTCTTTATCAGAGACTTCCCCCTCGACATTACCGCCACGGGTGGCCCTACCAGGAGTATAGCCCCAGACATGGAGGCATCGTTCTCAGGATCTCAGGTCCACACAAGCTTCTCCACCACGACAAGGTGACAATCCATGGAGAAGAATAGGTTAAATGGAAATGTTGGCAATTGGGATTGCTCTGGCAAGTGGCATTGAATTGATGGGGTGAATGACTTATTTCTAACTGATAATAAAACATGAGAAATTTGGGGTGAATTGTCACCTTTGCCTTTATGTTTATTTTTTGCATCGTGACCAAGCCAGCTCTGCCATAGTCAGCAACGGAGAAAATATGATTGGTGGTGAATGTGAAAACGGGGTTGTGCTCACTAGAGTCATAGGCAGATGTACCAGTCCATGCAGTTCACGTTTCTCTCTCCCTCCTCTCAACATGTGTCCTTCTGCTGCTCAGGAAAAGCAATGGTGGAATGGTAGCTGGCAGGATGGTCTGCGTCCTCATGAGGTTGAAGATGTGCAACAGACAAACATCTTGATAGCCACCCTGTCAATTACTGCAGAGCCTCATTGGTGCCATTGAACTGTATTAAAACATTTTGTGTTACAGCTGATGTATGCATGTTGCTGATATGACCATGGGAATTGAAAGCAAGTTATGGGCTATGTCAGCAGCCGATAGGTTTTGTCATCTTACCCCGATCCTTTTGGTTTGTTGTCATGGCTCAATTACAAACAGCATAGTTCCTACCACACAATGAAAAAAATCACGACTGTTCCAAGGGTAGCAGCCATTGATCAGTGTAATTTACTGTCTGTGGCCATGCACCAGCTAGTCACTGAGGGAGTGAAAACCTTTCTGGTTGCAATACTTCACAAAGCTGAAATGGTGCACTGGGAAAGCAAAGAGCAAGTAGTTAAAGGCAACGGGCACCTTAGGGAAGCCTGCAAATCTTGTATAGTAACATGCTCACTTCACCAACCGCCATTTGAGCACAACAAGAATCTCTTTTAGGAGAGCTTCATTGACCCAGATTATGTGACAGAAGAACACAGAGGGTGGTGAGTGTGGAACTCTCTGCCACAGAAGGTGGTTGAGGCCAGTTCATTGGCTATATTTAAGAGGGAGTTAGATGTGGCCCTTGTGGCTAAAGGGATCAGGTGGTATGGAGAGAAGGCAGGTACAGGATACTGAGTTGGATGATCAGCCATGATCATATTGAATGACGGTGCAGGCTCGAAGCGCCAAATGGCCTGCACCTATTTTCTATGATTCTATGATTCTAATGCAAACTGTGTTTTGTTGTCAAACTACAAGTTATCAGCCTGGGAGAAGCCCAATGCATAGAAGTCCATTGCCATGGCCACGTAGACACAACTTGATGGAAATAAGGTTCTTGAAGATTGTGAAATTGGTTGGAGCAAGTGTCAGCTGTTCCATGAGGCCATTTTTACTGAAGTACACATTTCCCATCTCTTCTTCCTAACATATTAGATGAAAGTGGCCTCCTGGTGAAAGCTTCTCTCTCTCATCTGATTCAGTCATTGGCTCTACACCTGCATGCCCTCTGTTTATTCTTTGAATTATGTTACATTGAAAGGTAATATTTGTGCCTTGCAGTAACTTTCTTGATAATCTAGAATAATAATGGAAGGATAGAAAGCTACACCTGCCTGCTACATAATTTGTATGCACCGAATACCTGCAGATGCCTAAAGAAATCAGAAACTCCCAACCTAAATATGCATTGGTGAAACTATCTCCTCACTGGCAAAACAATTGTGGTTTTGGTGTCATTTTGGAATAATCAGGAGTATATCTATCAGCTAGAGTATGCATGCTTACCAAATCAATTTGGCAGCATATATTAACAGCTCAGAGTATCATTGCTTGGTGTCCTTGCTCATGGTTGAGTTAGTCAAACTGTGTTTCGTTGTAAAGACTACAGGTTTCCGCCTGGGAGAAGCCCAATACATAGACGTTCATTGCCAGCAGTCAACACTACTGATTGTGTTGCTGATGTGATTAAGATTTAATTTAAATACGTTTAATATGTTTGACTGTTCTCCATGCAATGATTTTTTGTTGGAGAAAGCATCTTGATTAGACTTGCTTCACTCTCATCAGTCTCAACAGCTCCTTAAAAATAGAGCCCACATCCAACTCAATGACTGACATAGAATCTATCTATATAGAATATGAGTCAACATTTTCAGTGGGCATTGCGTCCAAGATTATTGGAGTATCTCCCATTGTTTTCCTACTATTTCTATATCCTACTATTCCTCCATGGTTATACTTTGCATGGTTGCTTTCATATATCTCCATGCCTTTTCTCATCCTAACTATGTAACCCCATCTAGTCCAACAACTCTGCATGGATTCTGCATCTTTCCAACTGTTACAACTTGTGCAGTATGTTCTTATCCAGCTGCCCAGGCTAAAACTCTACAATTCTCTCAGAAACTGCTCTCGGTCTCTCTCCTTTAACATGTTTCTTAATATGTACATCTTTTACTCACGGTGGTGCAGCGGTAGTGTTGGTACCTTACAGTGCCAGAGACCTGACTACGAGTGCTGTCTGCACGGAGTTTGTACGTTCTCCCTGTGTAAGTGTGGATTTTCTCTTGATGACCAGGTTTCCTTTCACACTCCAAAGACGTGCAGATTTGTAGGTTAATTGGCTTCTGTAAATTGACCCTAGTGTGTAGCATGCGAAACTGGGATATCATAGAACTAGAGTACGGGTGATTATTAGTCGGCGCGGACTCGGTGGGCCGGAGGGCCTGTTTCCCCGCTGTATCTCAAAACTAAACTAAAACTGAACTACAGAGATTACACCACAAATGGTTCTCTTGAGACTCATTCTTAACATCTGTCGCAATATCCATTTACAATGTTTATTGAGATATTGCAGCATGTTAAAGGTGCTATCTAAATGCATATTGTTACTTCTTCCACCAACAATAAGATGGAACACAGTAGTGTAATAGATTGGATTGTGTTATTCCACTGTGGAACCACACCCATCCACAAAAAAAATGAACCATTGATCTTCACCTCCAGTTGAGTATCACGTTCAATGGATGTATGATTTGGAGAATACAGCATTGATGTAGTCTGTCTCTGGTTCACTCTCCACTTGATACAACATCCTTCCATAGGTTTACTCCCAGGAGTTCCATCAATGATATTACTGCTCTGGATTTGTGACCATTCATATTTTTACTCGCTTTTGACAATAATTCTGAACCATAATTTTAATTGTCTTTTTAATAAAACAAGAAACGTAAAATATTAGTGGAGAGGCACATATAAAATGGAAACAGCCAACCACAGATCAAACACAAAGTAAATACTGTGCTTTTAATACATGAAATTGTGATTTGGTTGCTGAATTTTTGCAGATCATGCTTAACTGCAAAATGATATTGAATTAACGTTGTTACTGTCGTATTAACACTTACTTGAAATTTTGAGCATCATCTGAAACTTAAAATAAGTGAAATAGATGTTGACTCAATGGATCAGGGCTGTCAGAAGCCAATCACATTCCAAAGCTAATGCAAGTAATCCTGAGAGCTAAACATCTTTTATATTTTAAGGATGATTCAACGAAAAGCTCATAACAACTTTCTAAATGCCCAGTAAATTGCATTTCACTGTCAGAGCCTAGTTACTTTCGGAGAATTAATGGACATTACAATAATGTATGACTTAGAAGTGCTACACCAATCTCTTTATTATACTCCTAAGATATTTAATGGAATGATGAACCCCCACGCTTGCAAATTCTTCAGAAAGGAAACCGTGCCTATCTTAAATAACCTTTTTTACATTGCAAATGCAAAAGACTTATCCCTGAAGACGTCGTGAACAGATCGGCAGCAATATACTCCTATGGCTGAGGTTTATGATTTGCCCTACATTCATTCAGTGGGAGCATTTATAAGGCAGTAGTACTGTCTAAACAGGGAATAAGGCAAACAAAAAACGTTTCAGGATTGTCATGGTTTCGCAACCTTTCCATTCTTGTCAATTCATGCTTTTCCTAAATCATATAATACAATTGATCAATCTGGATCATGACTTGTCTTTATTTATTAATAATTTTGAAGTTGCCATTCAAAATAAATAATTTCTTGCATTTCACATGTGCAAGTTAAATCATAACAGCTTTATTGCAACCGCTTTATCCAATGCATAAATCTTTATTGATGGCATTACTTTCAAGTGGAAGTCCCTCACGTTAAATTAGAAAATATTGCTGTGTCCTTCTTACATGCCTGGCTATTTTTCTCCATTTTCTCCGACTACACATTCTGTCATAGCTGTGTCTTGTGTAATGAACATATTATATTCATATGCTCCAGCCACAGTTGACATGACATTGTTCCTAACAGTGTTTGGTAATTATCCACTCAATGGTGTGGTTTTCAAAACAAGAACACACAGTGGTGATATCACATTGCTTTTTAAAAAGGTGATTTTAAAGTAGGACTTTAGATAATCAGTCAGACTATGAGTTGATGAGACAGTACAGGCTGTGAAAACAATTTGATAGTATTAGAAGATAAATGTAGCGGTGGTCACAAATGGTTGCACAAATCTAAGTTGATGGCTACACTGTGATATCCTTAGTCAGAAGGTGCTAGGGGGCTTGTGAAGAGGTGAGATGCATAGCACACTAATAGAATATGATAACAGCAGATGCCAGTAAGTGTCGTATAAGGGGCTGATTCAATTTCGTCACAAGGTAGCCCTAGGTTCAGTATGGTTGTGCGAGGGTGTGTTCATCCCTTGGGTGTGGAATTTCCAGAGGAAGTTGCTGTCCAGGTCTTCCTTCTTCTCCAGGCAATTCAATCTTGCAGGAAAACTCCGCATTCTAGCAGGTGCAAGGGTGTAGTGCTTACATCCTGGAGAGCCACTCTTGTCATAATAGTCTACAAGTGGGACTCTGTTATTGAGGATCAGCAATGATTTCATTAAATGACGGAGGGAGGATGAAGAGCCAGATGGCCTCCTCCTGCTCCTATTTGTAATGTAAACATAGTAGAAGAAATTAGTTCTTAGGTTTTGTGTTCGTTTTAGAGATACAAGCATGGAAACAGGACCTTCGGTCCTCCAAGTACATTTCAATCATCGATCACCCCTTCGCTCTAGTTCTATGTTATCCCACTTTCATATTCACTCCCTATAGACTAAGGGCAACAATTTACAGAGGCTAATAAACCTACAAATCTGCAACCCTTTGGAATGTGGGAGGAAACCAGAGAACCCGGAGGAAACCCTCGCGATAAGAGGGAGAATGTGCAAACTCTATAATGACAAAAGATAAGGTTGGGTCTCTGGCACAGTGAGGCAGCAGCTCTCCAGCTGGGCCATTGTGCTGCTCCATTGTCCATTCAGGTATCTGTTTCGTTAATGTCATAATCTGCCTCAATAACCACCTTAAAGTACTAAATAACATTTTTATTTCAAGTATAGACCTTTCACAATCATTTTCCAAGCATTGGACATATAAATACAATAAAAATATATATATTTTGTTTTCCCTGCCCAATTTCTCTTTTAATCCTAGTTCCATTCATCTCTGCTTGGATTGGATCCTCGACTTCCTCATTCACAGACCACAGTCTGTTCGTATTGGGGGAAATGTGTCAGACTCGATAACAATCAGCACGGGAGCACCTCAAGGCTGCGTGCTCGGCCCCCTGCTGTACTCTCTCTATACTCATGACTGCGTAGCCGGTCACAGTGCGAACATCATCAAGTTCGCTGACGACACCACTGTTGTGGGACATATCACTGATGGGGATGAGTCAGAGTACAGAAGAGAGATCGAGCAACTGTCCATATGGTGCCAGCACAATAACCTGGCCCTCAACACCAGCAAAACCAAGGAACTGATTGTGGACTTTGGAAGGAGTAGGATGGGGACCCACAGTCCCATTTATATCAACGGGTCGATGGTTGAAAGGGTCAAGAGCTTCAAATTCCTGTGCGTGCACATCTCTGAAGATCTTTCCTGGACCAAGAACACAGATGCAATAATTAAGAAAGCTCACCAGCGCATCTACTTCCTGAGAAGATTACAGAAGAGTCGGTTTGTCAAGGAGGACTCTCTCTAACTTCTACAGGTGCACAGTAGAGAGCTTGCTGACTGGTTGCATCGTGGCTTGGTTCGGCAACTTGAATGCCCTGGAGAGGAAAATATTACAAAAAGTAGTAAACACTGCCCAGTCCATCATCGGCTCTGACCTTCCTTCCATCGAGGGGATTTACCGCAGTCGCTGCCTCAAAAAGGCTGGCAGTATCATCAAGGACCCACACCATCCTGGCCGCACACTCATCTCCCCGCTACTTTCAGGTAGAAGGCACAGGAGCCTGAAGACTCCAACGACCAGGTTCAGGAATAGCTACTTCCCCACAGCCATCAGACTATTAAACCTGACTCGGTCAAAACTCTGATAACTAATAACCCATTATCTGTTATTTGCACTTTATTAGTTCATTTATTCATGTGTGTATATATTTATATATGGTATATGGACACACTGATCTATTTTGCAGTCAATGCCTTCTACGTTCTGTGTGCTGATGCAAAGCAAGAATTTCATTGTCCTATCAGGGACACATGACAATAAACTCACTTGAACTTGAACTCTGCTTGCTTCACATCTGTACATTCGAATGAATGAAATACCTAAATTTATGTTTGTTCAAACATTGCAAGTGTTTAAAGGTTCTTAGTTAAAGAGACACTTTGCTGCTTACCTCAATGCAGGTCATAGGTTCCTTGCATTAGGTACTATATTGTACCACATTCCTGATTGCCTAAATTGGTTCCCTTTAGGCAGTTATTAATGATGAGCACCATTGATTCACCACAGGCCACAAAAGTCAGGAGAATGTGATAGAAATGTATCCCTTTGATACAGTAACAGATGTGCATTCTACTCATGTGCATGCCTACAACATTCTATTCTAAAGAAATAAATTCTGGAGCAGAGTACAATACGGATATGTTATTACATCAAGGGCATACAACCAAGAAGGACGTTCTACTGCTATACCATTTTGCTGCTTTACGAGCTTCATGTGCAACTCATCTAAAACTTGTTGGATGAACAAGTTTTGGGAATATGTTCCATGTGTTCCTGAACGATATTGCCCAAAAGTTCAGTTGCATAACTTCCTTGTGACATCATGCAGTCAAAGAATTGATTGCTTTTGTTTAGAGATACAGCACGGAAACAGGCCCTTCAGCCCACCGATTCTGCACCGACCAACCATCCCCGCACACTAACACTATCCTATGCACACTAGGGGCAATTTACATTTATACCAATTAACCAATTATACCAATTAATGTAGCCAATTAGCCTATAAACAAGTACGTCTTTGGTGTGTGGGAGGAAACCGAACATCTTGGTGAAAACCTACGCAGGTCATGCGGAGAACATGCAATCTCCTTAAAGCAGCACCCAGGCCAAGATCGAACCTGGGTCTCTGGCGCTGCAAGGCAGAAACTCTAGTGCTGCGCCACCGTGCCGCTTTCTGAAATGAATCTGATAATGACCATTCCAGGGTTGTTTTGCAACAATCCATATATTTGATTGGGCATTTCTATTGTGAGTCCATGATACGATTTCCAAGTCAGGGGCATGGGGCAAGAGGTCATGCATCTTGTTAAATTCCTTTTGTTCCAAGAGTGCTCATCTTTGAGTACTACTGGGATGACAGAGTCCCAGTACACCACTAGACTTGGATATCCCCTTACAATAGTAGCTTTCATTCTTGCATTCCTGCACTGTGCAGACTTCCCACCATTACATGGTTTTTCTCCTCATCTTCTGACCCCATGATTCCGCACCCATTCAGATTCCATATTTCAGATCAGTTTATTGCCAGATATAACCGGGTGCAATTATATTCCTAGCTCACATGAAACCCACAGAGTAAATAATAAATACAATAAGCCCAAAACAAACTTAGAGTTTGATTTGTGTTCAATCGGAGCTTGTCACCCATTCCTTCTCTCCAGAGATGCTGCCTGTCCCGCTGAGTTACTCCAGCATTTTGTGTCTATTTTTGATGTATAACCAGCATCTGCAGTTCCTTCCTGCACATGTTATGGATCTCATCCAGTCTCACAATTCCTTTTCAAAATGGCACAATAGTGTCATGGATGGCACAATGGTGTTTATCTATCGAGCCAAAGGTTGTGGCAGAAAAGGACACATTGTAAATACGTGCGTCACTACCCAAAATAATTGCTGACAAATATGATAATTTTTATTTGTCCGAATCTTACAGCATGGAAATGGGCCCTTTGTCCCAACTTTTCCCATCTACACTAGTCCCACCTGCCTGCATGTGCCCATATCACTCTATACGTTTCCTATCCATGTACCTGTCCAAACGTCTTTTGGATGCACAAGATGCAGCAGTGTGGAATAGTGCCACTGGAGTATCATTAACATCCTGTAATTATATGATGGAGAATTTGAATTAAACACACACAATTAATGTGTGCATTTTCAATTCTCAATTAAAAACTGCTCTTGGATGTATTTTTCCATTTTTTCAGGTGTGCAACAATCGCCATCAAACATATTCCCTTTCACTTCTTCATCTTCTAATGACTGGGTTGTTCATGGAGCTAGACCTAAAAATGTGGTATTCCAGAGGGTCTGTGAAATATCAGCCCAGATGTGTATCAGAAATTACCCAAACGTGCTGATCAAAATATTGTTGCATAACATGTTGTTCCACGTTATGAGTGGGGAAAGTACTGTTGGGTTGCCAGTGATGACTATTGTATGCAGTTGCCTTTGATGGTTGGGTGTGGACCAGTGATCATGAGTATGAATTGAATTGAATTGCGTCAATCGAAGTGTGGAGCCGAGAGAATTATAATGTTGGGCAGTGAAGAGATGCAGGAGTCGCTGATGCTTCGGGTGTGCCGGCCCCAGCCAGCCATATTACTGGTTAGGCGGGCTTGAGAGGTGCCAAGAAGTCCTGAGATGGGGAGATTAGACCAAGTGTTGTCGAGCCAAAGGTTGTGGTGAAATTGCAAGGTGGTGAATGGAGTTGTAATATTGAAAGTTAGACACAAAAAGCTGGAGTAACTCAGCGGGCCAGGCAGCATCTTTGGAGCAAAGAAATAGGTGAAGTTTCGGGTCGTGACCCTTCTTCAGACACTTCAAAGAGTGCTGTTCCGGTGCACCTTGACAATAATGTATGCAGGTCCTCCCCTGCTTATGAACAGTCCAATGTATGTACAGCCCGTGCATACAAATGAGCATTTGGAGACTGGCTATATGGAATTACTGGCTGCTGTGGGGCTGCAGTCATCTTCTGCCATGTGGGAACTTCGTTGCATCCTCATTTCTGACTTGGGAACACTTTAGGTTACAAACAGTTCATGGGAATGGAACTCTGCCATAATGTGGGGATGACCTGTATGCTGCTAATACAAATCTTTCTGGACATAGAGAGAATGTGAAAAGCACTTTTTTTCAGAACCCATGGGCTTGCAGTGACGAGAGTGCCTGCCTGCTTGCAAGGGCTGCCCATTTGTTCACTTGGATGAAGCAAGTAAAGCAAATACTGTGAGACGACTGTGTGAGAATAACGGGCAGGAGGTGTCCATCATTGAAGCAACTTCAATGCCAGGAAAGGAAACTACACTGAGCTGTCCCAAAGACAAAGATAGTCCCAGCTCTCTTTGTTCAGTCTGGGTATCATTTGAACATGGATTTAGCATTTTCAGAGCCGTGGATGCATGCATTGTCCTCAAAAGCAGGTGGCTTTGAGAAACATCTGTTTGGTCAGGAAAAGACATCTGATTCAGAATAATGGCTGTCATTGCGAGGATCTCCAAATTTAGATGAATTATGAGAAATATAATTGGAATGCTCTGGGAAGATCACTTCAATTAAGTCAAATGAGGCTAGTGTGTGATTGAGACTGCACAAGTCTTGGGATAGAATTTGATGACCAAAGGGTTTCTGTTAGTTACGGAGTCACTGAGTTGGGTGAATCAGATTATGTTGATACATTAACAGAGTAATGTGTTCTGATGCAGAAGAGACCTAATAAATCTGAAAATCCCTAGAATGTTACTATGCCAGTACTAGATTTGCTGATGTCTGACCAATACAGTGCTGGCAATGTGCACTATAAGAGAGGCTGCAAGCAACTATGATCAAACAGCATACATTGAAAGTTACAGGTCACAGTGCTGAAGTAATGCAACCGGTCAGACAGTATCTCTGGAGAACATAGACAGGTGATGTTTTGGGTCGGGATCCAGTCTGAAGAAAGGCCCCAACCTAAGTCAAGTCAAGTGCCCTTGAATGACTTGGCCTAAGGGGAGCATATACAGGGAGAAGAGAATGGGGCCAAGGATGGAACCTTGTGGAACCCCACAGCAGAGGCTAGCTGGGGAGAAGAAAGAGTTTCCTATGTTAGTAGAGAAACTCCTACCTTTGAGGTAGGACATGAACCAGCTCAGTGTAGTGCCATCAATACCAACCCCGGACCGGAGACGGTCAATTAGGATGGTGTGGTCGACAGTATCAAATGCTGCGCTGAGGTCGAGAAGGAGCAGGATTACACAGTCGCCGGAGTCCTAAAACATCATCTGTTCATGTTCTCCAGAGTTGCTGCCTGACCCAGTGCTTTTTAATGTAAACTAGCATCTACAGTTTGTTGTTTCCAGCATTGAAATCCAAACCAGCGATTGAAGGTTAGAGGCTATGATTTGTTTTATTGTATTCACGTAATGAATATAATGCAATGTTGTATGTGCCACAGTAATTTTATTTATTCATGTGTATTATGTTTAATTTACAGTTGACATTTAGAAACTGTAAACAATTGATTTATGATTAGGCATATTAAAGACACCAAATGTAATATGGGAAAGATGGAATGAGCTGGTTACAGATTTTTAATGGAGGATGGGTGGAGGGGGATTGGGGGAAGATGGAGGAGTGGGGGGGACAGGAGGTGTTTGTAGAAGTTACCTAAGATTGGAGAATTCAATGTTCACATCATTGGGTTGTAAGCAAAATATGAGGTGATTATCCTCCAGTTTGTGTGTGGCCGCACTCTGGCAATGACCTCGGTCTGGCAATGGTGTAAGTCCAGGACAGAAAGGTCAGCATGGGAAGAGGAAGGGGATTTAAAGTGGTTAGCAACTGGGGGAATACCAGAGGCCTTGCTTCGCTGAACACTTATGCTTGGTCCACCAAGGCCTACTGGACTCGGCAACGGTGTCGCTGAACACTTACGCTCGCTCCATCAAGGCCTACTGGATCTTCTAGCTGCTAACAACTTTAATTCCCTTTCCCATTCCGATACTGACCTTTGTGTCCTCCATTGAAAGTCCGTTAACCAGCTCCACAGTTCACAACTATGTGTCCTTCTTGGGCTCACACATGTCTCAATCCTACAATCAGCCTAGTGGGGAACCTCCTTGCCTGAGGTCATCTGTTGCTGGCCCTGATTTATCCTGTTTTCTTTCACTTCAATTTTTTTCCCTCACTCCCCTTACTACAATCTGAAGAAGGGTCCTAACCCAATATATCATCTTTTCAATTTGTCCAGTGATACTGCCTGACCCACTGAGTTACTCCAGTATTTTGTGTCTATCTTTGTTATCAACTAGCATCTGCAGTTCCTATTTTTTACATATTAAATGTAATATGGGATCCTTTAATGCATTCTCTACCAGTCAGAGCCATCAGTCGAGTGTTGAATAAAGTGTTGATTGCTCTGTCATAGCAATTCACCTTGGTGAACGGCAATACTAAAGAATCGATAGTCACTGCAGTTTGCAAAGACAAGATAGGAGGTTGGAACAAGACTCTAAAGTATGCCCATTTCTTTATATTAATTAACTCAATGACCATTCCCTTGCAAAAAGTATTTTTGGAGCATTAATAACAATACACCTTGTAAAAAGTAAGCTTGTTATAATATGGAATGCATTTCTTTTTCACAACATACTAGAAAATTGCCCATGGCATTGCCCACAGTTATTTAATAAATGTAAGATTTTTTGCTGATACAAGATGGTGATGGTATTGGGAGCGGGTTTACAGAAACTCTCCCCACTGAAGCAGCTAACGAATACACTCTGGAACGATGCTGTGGTAGTTGGCATGTAAATACTCTATGTGGTTAATGGTGATTTAACAGTTTGCAATGTAAATGTTGAGGCAAGTTGTGACCAAAATTGTGACAACTTGAAGTACAGTTTGTGGGCACGAAATACACTCTCTGAAAGTTTCTAAACATAACATATAGTTAAGATTCAGATGCCAACTGAAGAAAGCCAACGGAAGAAATAACAGATTTGTGCTCTCAATCTGCTTAAGCATGCATTCTGACCTCATTATAGCTCATTGATCTGATATGAATTTTGAGCAAATTAGCATTGAAATTCATCATCATTTTATATGCTTCATTCAGAAAAGCGTTGGTGTTTTGTCTATATTTATACCCTCCGCTAACACAGTGTGTGCCATTAAATAGCAGAAGCTCGTGAAAAAGGTTAGCCAGAGTGCATTGTCTGATGAACACATATTTTAATTAAATAATGAACTATCTCTAATCAAATTCACTATTAAGCCATATACTGAAAACAGCTGCAATTACATTCTACTGCTTAAAATTCATTTTGATTTAATCCTGGTTCCAAGCCTCCATTTTATTTGTAGAGTGTTAATTTCAGAGGCCCCTAGCCATAGTTCCACGATGAGGTGGGCTCGAGGAGAGAAAGTAATAATGACAATTTATATTATTAAGAAACCAAAATCAGTGATGAAGTACAACATTGACACTGTCAATTCTGCTTGAATCCCCACTGTCAGCAGTTCAACTTTTTGATACTCGCCTGTCAACTGTAGATCTCAATTCTTACACAGTTATAGCACAAACAATTATAATAGACTTCATGTAAAGTGCAATACTGATATATGCAATGAACAAAGCAACTACAGTTCTTATCTTTAAACATTATCATTTCTAAAGTGAACTGTGACACCAGTGTCACTGAAAGAGGGTCAGGAAAATGGATCACAAGACATTTTTTATCCAGTTGAAGTTAATTTCTTATTGCTGATGAGACCAATCTTCAAGTTTTGCATTGTAGGTTATTGTAATAAATTATCACTTATTCAGGCCTTTAATGCTTTATACGTACATTAAACCAGACTATCTTCAAAATGATGAAGTATTGTTTCAAAATGTTAAATTGTTTAATTATTAACTTGGTTTCTGAAAAGTAACTATTTCTCGCCTGTGTATAGTCAATAAAGCAATTGTTTTATCCTGTGCTTAAACAAATATCATATAAATATCATTGTGAAATAAATACTCCTGATTTAAATGTATCAGCACCACAAAATAATGAAAAGAAGCCTTATGGAGGACATGTTTATTTATATCTTCTCTTTTTCTTTTGCTTCCTACTGTAAGTTATTTTGGAATAAATATTTGTTAGTTTTAAATAAATGACAGTCATACTAAACATACAGAGCGAAAATTAAAAAAAAAAATGCTATTGTGTGTTAATAATCTGTGGCAATTTTTTAGAGCAGTGCATGGGCTTTGGTGGAATTTTTATTTTGAAATACATTGTTTTGAATGTCTAATTAAAAAAAAGGATTCAGTCACTGTGTATTGAGAGTGCAATTTATTTCCAGCCCTTTTCTATCTGGAAATAGCACAAATGAGAGTGCTTTGGAACTAAGTTCAACCAAGATTACCAAAACACAAATGGGACAGATCACAGGGGGGTCATTTTCTCAAAACATGGAACCAAACAAGTCGTCTGCAAGCCAAAAGGGAACAGAGACTGTTCAGGATGAATGCCAGATCTGCAGCCACCCTCCCTACTACCTTTCCAATACTCTGGCCTGCTTAATTATGATTAATTGCTGCATGGATAATCAGATACAGCTTCAAAGGTTGGCGATGACAGTCCAAGGACACCAGGGAAGAAGCAAGGTAAGTATTCATGAGCAAACCAGGTCTCTTCTTCAGCCTGTAACCTCCATTTTTTTTTAACAATTCCAAATAGAATTAATAAGAACATTATATGGTTCAAGCACTTGGGGAATAGATTCAACTGCACAATTCTACTGCTGTCATTTTCAGAGCTCATGTCAATAATTTCATGTTTGCATGCCTTGCTCTGAATGACAGTGGTTTTAACTTTCTGTTTTATGTTTCTGCTTTCTGGGTGGCAAAGCACGATCAGAAAATATTTTTAAAAAGCAGCTGAAGGTTGGACTCATGAAGTAGTGCGGTTTAATAAAATACAGTTTTTCACACCACTCCTTTTTATTTCAGCGCACTGTATGAAAACTGTAGAAAAATGTTACTTGCCAGCCTTACCTCTATTTAAATCCCTTTGGCAAAGGCATTGAGCACAGTATGCCATTTCCAACCTAAAAAGAACTGCCAGGCCTAGTAGTATTACTAGGAGGCAAATCCCTAGGTTCCAGGCGCCAGCATTTCAACTTTGGCTTCTCTCCCAGTATTCTTCCCTTTGTTACATACCAAAGTGCCTCTCAACCAGTTAATGTCTGCTATGGGAGGTCTGCTTATCCAAGGCCCAGAATTGGACTTGTTTAAAGAATTTTAAAAAAAAATGGAAAACAGCTATTTTGCTTTGACATGCAGGATTCAATTAAAAACTGTGCAATGAGACAGTTATTTTGAATGATTAGTATAGCAATGTTTCATGCAGTAATAAATGACTAGTTTATAATTGAAAATCACTTGAATTTTGCTACCACAGAAGACACAGGTATTTTCCGATTATACCCAGATTATTAGAAATTATTAAAAAAAAAATATTATCTATATTTGTACATAGGTATATAGAACATATAAACCATGGAAACATGAAAAATACCCAGTAATAGTTTTAAAACGTAATTAAATACATAACCTTTTTCCCTTAGTCACAATTTCCTTTCTGCATTTTGCATTGGTATTATGTCAGTTATCTTATGACTTTAAGTAATAAATTAAAAAAAACTACAAATTAAATTCCGTCTGCTTAATGGGGGCCATGATATAGTTTCCATACTGCAGTTTGAAACTTAAAAACGAGTAAATCTTAAAATATTCGCATGTGGCATTATTCATTATGAAAATATTAATTTGTTAGCAAAGGGACTCTGTTCTGGCAAGGCATGGTTTATATGCTCATGATGTTGACCTAAACATTCTCCTTTAAAAGATCAGGTAGCAAAAGCAAAGGAAAGGGGTCATGAAAATGATAGAACAATTCAAAAATAAATATTTAATTTGATGTTCTGCCTTATTTCTCTACATGTTACCAGTACTGGTTTTACCATGAACAAGTCCCTCGGCTGGATATATTGATGAATTGGTCTTAGGCTTCTGCCAATGCTGCTATGTAATTGACTTTGAAAAGGGGGGCTAAAAAAACCCATCCACCTGGGCCCTCTTGCAGTCACTTGCTTCACTTGTTGTGGAGGATGCAGAGGCCTTGTGAAACCCCAGCTGAGGTTGCTCTATAGAGATTCATGTGGATATCCGAGCACTCTATAGTCACATAAGGTCATAAGTGAAAGGAGCAGAATTAGACAATGTGGCCCATCAAGTCTACTACACCATTGAATCATGGCTGATCTATTTCTCCCTCTTAATCCCATGCTCCTGCCTTCTCCCCATAACCCCTGACACCAGTACTGATCAGGAATCTATCTATCTCTGCCTTAAAAATATCCATTGACGGCCTCCACAGCCTTCTGTGGCAAAGAATTCCACAGATTCACCACCCTCTGACTAAAGAAATGACTCCTCATCTCCTTCTTAAAGGAACATTGTTTAATTCTGAGGCTGTATTCATGTTCCGTGTCCACTCTATCCAAGCCTTTCACTATTCAGTACATATTAATGAGGTTCACTCACATTCTTCTAAACTCCAGCGAGTACAGGCCCAGTGCCTCACAGACCCTAAACGAACCTTCAGATTCCAAAGACAATCCTGAACTCAAGGGTTTAAAGGCCTTCACTATGCATTAGCGGGCCATTTTTAAACAGCATTCTCCCAGCCATTACAACAAGGTAGGCTGAGATTTCATGACAAAACCATGAAATGCGGCAACACCTAAACCAGTTTTTTTTCCTTAAACAGGGCATTTTATCTTTATAATTTTGAAACTGAGGTGAGATAGTGGGCTGAGCTACCTTGTATTATTAACAGAGATAGAATCAATGCTACCTCACGTCCAGAAGCAACTGAATATCTCTTGTTGAAACTCCTTCTCTGACCATTATTAAATTAAAGAAACAGGATACTCCTAATAGCCCTTCACCTTGTGTTTTTGTTTGGATAGCACGGCATAATTTATGCTAAATGAGTTTATGATTCCTATGCAAAATACACATTTGCAAATGCCAGACAATCAGTTCATCAAAAACCACTAATTCATTTACACTCATTATGGCTCCTAATTTACTCGTACGCCAAATTACAGGCTTCAAAATTAGGGAAAAAAATTACATGCAATTACTGGGAAGTGAACAACACCTAAAGATGTACACGATAAGCTCAATTAGTTATTGTGGCATTTAACAAACTGGTATTTGTAATGCACACGTTTCAAAAATCTCATAGCCCATGAAGCTGTCTGAAGTCTTCAGATGTCATGTGCCTGATAGCTTTCATCAAGTTTTTGTGTAAAAATATTTGTGAAATATTCTTCGAGTCTAATAAACAAAGTTAATAAATTTATGATTTATGTCAGTACTTATGTTATCGCATGCCTGCAATCCATGCATTTCAACTTCATGTTTAGTTTAAATTTAGAAATGTGTATGGAGCCAGTGTACAGGGAGTCATAACACACTTAATCCTTTTCTCTTTTAAAACTTTAAAAATTAAAATATTTGGCACAAAGCATTGAATTATAGGTTGGACCTATATCATAAATTCAAATGGTGAGGTCATTTATAATATCATGTGTTGTAAGGGAATTTCATTATGTTTAAAAGAATGTAAAATGTGTCAATTTGATTCAGATGAGAAGTATATTAAAACCATGCTTGATGTTCCTGTGTAATAAATCTCCAACAGTCTTCCGTAAAGGATTCTGGAAATCCATAGGGATCTATCCTTGTAATGGTGACGCATACTGAACTGGACATTTTTTGTTGTTGAAATTTACCATATGGGAAAAAAGACAATTAAGGACAAAGTTATTTGGCAAATATCCTCTGTTTCCAAAATAGAGTGTGGTTAAGTTCAGATGGAAAATTCATATTACAAATTCACTTTAGCTCTTTTGCTTAGTTCAATCATTTTTTAGGCTCGTTAGAGCTAATGGTGCTAAAATGTTCTCAAATGTGATGTTGTAAAATCTGGTTTTAAATACTCTTAAAGGGAAAATAATCAGTGGATGAATTGTATATTTTTGTCTAGACAAATTAACTAATCTTTTCCCTTGTATGTTAATTGTATGTTTTCCTTCATTATTATACCTAGAAGGCTTCTCAGCTTCTTTGCTATACATGTTCATGTTCCTGTATTATGCTGCCTAATCTTTTGCTTTAGTGAAAGGTAATTCAATAAACCTGAAAGCCTGTAAAGGTTTTTATTCTTACGTTATTCAATAAATAGAATCCATTAAATGGAGATAATGAAATAGTGCAGGTGTTAATTATTCTTTCCATAACAGAATATAGATTTCTCTGAAAGGAGCTAGAAGCAGAAGATAAGATATGAATAGTCATTTGTGAATGTTTTGTATTAATCTTCCATTTGCTTTCTTCAAAGAGCAAGGAACTAATAGCTTAGAAAGTGCATCCAGCGATCAGTCTCCACTAGAATATCAAGCACACTTCAACAGTTTTACTTACGATGCTCACAGTGATGCTAAACTCACTTCTGTCATGTGGCTGGGACAAGGAAGAGTGGAAATGTGGATAGTAAATTTGTATTTTGACGTCTGATAGCCAGTTACTGAAATCAGGGCCAGATGAATGGATTTCTCAGTGAAGTGCAAGTTCAGGGCAAAAGTTAACAATACACAGTTTAGTGAGCCAATGTTGCCACATTTGATTAATAAATAAACACATCTCCCCATATGAATCGAATACATATGAGCTCAATGCAGTTGTTGCAAGCTAAAAATAAATTTAGGATGAAGTGTATTGGTGATGAAGGAAAAGTGCAACGAGAGTCAGATGAGTAGCATCTGGAGTGAAAGCTCCTGGCTGTGGAAACAGTTGGATTATCCTTTCTGAATAAATGCACAGCTTTACTTCTGCCAATGCATCTAAACTCCAGGATGGTCAGAGAATACTTCAATTCATTTTTGGAAGGGTTTTGGACATCCATGATGTTAGTTTTAGGCAAACACATATGGCCATCATTATATACACAAGGAACTGCAGATGCTGGTTTACAAAATGACACAAAGTGTGGAGTAACTCAGAGTGTCAGGCAGCAACTATAGAGAACATGGATAGGCAACATTTCAGGTCAGATGGTGATAGCAGTGGGGAGAAGGCCGAAAGAGAGGTTGGAGCAAGACAAAGTCTGGCAAGTAATAGGTGTGTACAGGTGTGGGTGGTTTTATTTGCAGATGGTTGGACAAAGGCCAGAGATAAAAAAAGACAAACGTGTGCCAGTTAAAATAAGAGTAGAAGAGGTGCAAAATGTGAAGCTAGATGACAAAATATAGGTGGGAGGAGACATGGGTGGTGGGGAGGAGGGGTGGTGGACAGGGAAAAATGGGTGAGGAATCGGGAGGAGGGGGAAAACAATTATTCAACGTTTTTGAATAACAGTGATAAAAAGAGAATTTGTCCAGTGGATTTTTTGAGGCAGTAAAGGAGCACACATTTAGCATCACACCAACAGTTATGCTCTGTCATGATGCAAACCTACATGAACAACAAAATAACAGTCCCACCATGATTGTGGCAAATTCAAAAATCCATGTAGGCACATCACGATTCATTCTTAATAGCAACAATAGTCTCTTTCAGTCTTTGTGGAACTGACTAAATTGCAGTTATATTCACCAATGCATGCCGTGGAGTTTTAAAAACGAGGCACTTTTACAAGCGACAAGTGACTTGATCCTCATGACATACAACAGGGTATGCAATTTGCAATGATGCACATTCACAAATGTGCTCGTTACTCATCATTTCCCGAATAAATTATATCAGTAACAAATTACTGTATATGGGTCTCTGGAACAAGAACAAAAATAACAAGTATTTGCTTGTTTATATGTCCAATAAGGAGGAGAAGGAGGGGGCAATGAGACCCTCAGCTCTTTCCAACATGGTTGGATCATTTTCTTTCACTGTACATCATTAGATTTTCCATCTCCTTAATGTGCAAAGATTAAGCATTCAAGTCACTGGCAACTCCTTTATGTATAGCCAGGAAAGTGCTCCTCAAAAGGGCGGCACAATGGCGTAGCGGTGGAGTTGTTGCCTTCCAGTGCTTGCAGTGCCAGAGACCTAGGTTCGATCCCGATTAAGGGTGCTGTCCGTACAGGTTTGTACTTTCTCCCCGTGGCTTTGTGGGTTTTCTCCGAGATCTTCAGTTTCACCCACATTCCGAAGGCGTACAGGTTTATAGGCTAATTGGCTTGGTATAAATGAAAATTGTCCTTAGTGCGTGCAGGATAGTGTCAATGTGCGGGAATCACTGGTTGGTGGTGACACGGTTGGCCGAAAGGCCTGTTTCTGCACTGTCACTCTAAACTAAACAAAAATAAAAATGATATAAGGTGGCCATGATCAGGTTTTTGCAATGGAAATATTCTGTAGACTGTCATAAGGTTAAAAAAAAACCTTGTGCTAAGATTTAAAAAAAAACACTGCCATGGGCCTATTATATACTAAGGGGATGAATGATCTAATCCTTCTATCTGTAAGTTCTTAATTATTGAGATGCACCCAGACAAGAACTTTAGGATCCATCAGATGAGTCCAGCTAGTGCAATTTCTGCTATAGGGCAGTGGTGGCTCGCACTACACATTTAATGCCAGGATATCTCTTGTTGCATGCCTGCTGTTCACATGTGCATGGGTTGTGGATCACAACTGTAAGTTATGTTAGTATTAAATAGTCCTGATCAACCATTGTGGCCATTCCCCTTTTATATGCAAAGTTATTTAATGTAACAGTGGAGTTATTGACACCACAGAATGAGTGATATTATGACTATTATCTGTTCAGACAATTCACTACATATGGTTTTATAGCAGCTGTCAGCACCTAGCAGTGTTTCATTACAAAGCAACAAACTTGCAGGCAGTGGCAATCTTTACCATGGGGGAGACTGCAATCTCTGCGAACATCTCTACTTCTGCAAATGGGACGATATTGCTTCTTTTTGCACAGGAAACCAGTGATGTATCGTAATGCAGCTGTGCTTTGCAAATTTAGAAGAGTTTATATCTGAAGCACCATCTCAGAAAGAAACTGATACATCTCACTTGTGACCATGGGAACCTTTCCAGCCACTGTCAGTTCTGTCCTGCCTCTGTTCTGAGGCTGAATTCATGGATGCAAGAATTACCAGATGCCAGTGACAACACTTAGAAGGATGCGTTGATATTTCAAGGATTGGTCTTTGTTGAAATTCAGATGCAAACATTTCTCCCTAAATATGGTCTTCAGTTGAGTCTCTTTCTCATCTTTCTCTTTTACTAATAGTTTGTCTTATTCTGGGCAGCCTCTGTCTTTACTCTCAGTCATGCTGTATTTCAGTCCACCCTATACCTGGCCCTAAGGCATTGAGATATGAAACTGTACCCCAGCAGCACTCAAGCAAAATGTATCTGTGAGGTTTTGCAGGGCTGAATATTTGGCCCCAAGTTATTTAATATAATATACTAGACTAAGTGGGACCCGTAGGGGGGTGGCCTTCAGGAGAGAGAATCTCAACATTTTTGTAAACACTAATAATTATTTTATTTTTAATCGATGGGAAAAATCCTCTTGTCCTGCACAGTGGAGGGGGACTCTGAGCAAGATGGCCAAACATCACAGCCGTAAGTGGCAGCGTTTTTTCTAAAATCAATATACAGAACACCAGGAAGTGGTGAAGATCAGACTTTTAGTAATATAGATTACTGACATAGACCTAAATATACAGAACATGATAAAGATATTTGTAGATAATACATAGAGTTTTCCAGCATTATCACTTCCTGACAAATATTTGAAAATAAACCGCTTAATATGTATCTATTCTACATTTTCCTTCATCTGCATCCCCTTTGTCTTGTTTTCACAACGTCCATTTAATCATCTCTGCATCTCCCTCCTTCCTGATTCAGTCTGAAGAAGGGTCTCGACCCAAAACGTCGCCCATTCCTTCTATCCAGAGATGCAGCTGAGTTACTCCGGCATTTTGTGTCTATCTTCAATTTAAACCGGCATCTGCAGTTCCTCCCTACTACAATGCTTAATATGTTCTTCTTTTGAAGTTTAAGTGAGACGTAGGTCTGAAGCATCATAATTCAAAAAGGCAATGATGATGTCAAATCAGCGTCGCATTGCGTTTGATGATTTCCTCGGTACTGGTAGGCAACAGGAACAAATACAAATCCCTTTATGAAAACATTGCTCAACACAGTTCCCTCTGGAGTATGTCTAATAGCTGCAGGTGCTTAAATGGATGCTACCATGTCCAGTTCTGACCCCAGGATCCAAGAAGATAAATGAGAGCAATGCCAGCGTTTACTGTGTGTTTGTCACTGGAAAGGAAGAGCTGAAGTTACTTATGGGCGATGAACTGAATGGGCTAAACATAGTAGGAGAGGGGCTATAAAGGGTTTTGCATTTTTGAAAGTCAATAAATTGCCAAGATTTGATGCAATATCTCCCAGGCTGTTTACAGAACAAAATAAACTCTGACAATCACTTTCCAATCCCTTCTATCAACAGATAATTTGAGGATTGCTAATGTTGTTTTATTTTTTTAAATGGGAGGAAGGAATAAACTGAATAGTTACAGGCCAGTTATTTTAACTTTAATAGTGAACAAATTATTGGAATCAAATATGAGGGACAAAATAAACTTTCACATCAAAAGGCAGAGAGTCACAGAGACATAGTACAGCACAGAAACAGGTCCATCGGCCCGACTGGTGAATGCAGACCAAGTTGCCTCATCTAAGCTAGTCCCATTTCTATGTGTTTGCCCCATATCCCACCAAACCTTTCCGACCCATATACCTCTGCAAGGGTCTTTTCAATGTTGTTAAAGTACCTGCCTCAACTACCTCCTCCGACAGCTCATTCCATATATCCCCTATCCTCTGGGTGAGAAAGTTGTCCCTTAGATTCCTTTTCATCTTGCCTCTCTCACCTTAAACCAATGTCCTCTGGCTCTTGATTCTTCTGGGTAAAAGACTGTGTGTTCACCCTATCTATTACCCTCATGATTTTGCACACCTCTATAAGATCGCCCCACATCCTCCTGTGCACCAAGGAATAAAGTCCTAGCCTGTTCAACCTTTCCCTATAGGTCGTCCTCAAGTCCTGACAAATCCCCACAAATATTCTCCTCACACTTTCCAGATGACATCCTTCCTATCGCAAGGTGACCAACATTGAACACAATACTCCAAAAGCGGCTTCATCATATACAGTAGATTAAATAAAGGTAATCAGCATGAATTTGTTGAGGGGAAATTGTGTCATGAAGTAACTGTAGATGCTGGATATCCAAAATAGTGAAGAGCTCAGATTAAAGTTCTTTGATCTAAAATGCTTATTTTGCTACTCTCTCCACCAATGTGGTGTGACATGTTGAGTAATTCCACCATCCTCTGCTTTTATGTCTGATTAAACCTGTTGAGGAGACTAATGAAGTTAGTGTGTTGGCATGATCAACCTGCAAGGCACAATAATGATGTTTGTAGATGATACAACATTAGGCCATGTGGTTGACAGGGAGAAGTAAAGACCTGAGATGGATATCAGTGGACTGGTCAATTGGACAGAAAAGCAGCAAATGAAATTCAAACTGGAGAAAAGTGGGTTATTGCATTTTGGGAGTGTGATCAAGGCAAGAGAACGTACAATCAACAGAAGGACATGAAGATCATTAAAGGAACAGAGAAGCATTGGGGGTCAATGAATCTTAGAGGCAAGAGGATAGGTCAATAAAGACACAAACTGCTGCAGTAACTCCAATGGTCCAGGCAGCACCACTAGAGAACACAGATAGGTGACGTTACAGGCCAGGACCATTCTTGTAGACTGATTGTAGGAAGGGTAAAGAAAGCTGGAAGAGAGAATGGGCAGGTCAAAACCTGGCAGCTAATAGGGTCATGCAGATAAATACGTGTTTTGATCGGAAGAGGTTGGGCAAAAGCTAAAGATAAAAAGGCAGAGGGTGTGAGCCATAAGGATTTAAGATTTGAGAAATGTTGAGTCGAGAGGAAGAAATGAGGGTGGAGGAGGGGGGAGGTGAAATAGGTGAGAGGCTGGGTGAGGCACATGGGATGAAGGGGAGAAAGAGAAGGGGGTGGGGGGTTTAGGGGGAAGAAAGAGGGGGGGATTTGTTGTTTCCTCAAGTTGTAGAATTCACTGTTCATATCATTGGGTTGCATACTACCCAAGCGGAATATGAGACATCGCTCCTCCAGTTTGTATGTGACCTCACTCTGGCAATGGTGGAGGCCCATGACGGACAGGTCAGTATGGGAATGGGAAGGGGAGTTAAAATGGTTGACAACCAGGAGATCCATTATGCCTTGGTGGACTGAGTGTTAGTTTTTGGCGAAACTGTCGCTGAGTCTATGCCAGTTCATGCCGATGTAAAGGAGGCCTCTTCAGGAACACCGGATGGAGGTGGAGGAGGAGGTAAAGGGACAGGTGTTACATCGCTTGGGGTTGTAGGGGAAAGAATCTGGGGAAAGAGTGGTTTGGGTGGGAAGGGAGGAGTGAACGATGGAGTTCTGAAGGGAGTGGTCTCTGTGGAAGGCGGAAAGGGATGGGGATGGGAAGATGTGACTGGTGGTAGGATCACACTTGAGGCAATAGACACATCAGAGACTGATGTGTTGGGTGCAGCGGCTGAAAGGTGAGAACTCTATCCTTGTCCCATCTGCGGTGAGGGAGAGCGAGAGCAGAACCATGGGGCACAGAATAGATGCGGGTGAGGGCAACATCCGTGAGAGTAGGGGGATATCTCGCAGTCCCAGAATGGAAAGCCTTTTCTTGGGAGCAGATGCAGCAGAGACTGAGAAATTGAGAGTCAGAAACAGTTTGCTTTATCATTGTCACTATACAGAGGTACAGTGGAAAGCTTTTGTTTGTCTGCTATCTGGTCATGCAAAGGACTATACATGATCACAATCAAACCATCCACAGTGCACAGATAAAGGATAAATGGTACAACGTTTAGTGCAAGGTGGTGTCCATTTAAAGACAGTTCACAGGTCTCCAATGAATCTTTGCATCTTTGCAAGAGGCAGGTTGGAAGGAAGTGGAGTTCAGATAACTGTGAGAGTCGGCAGGTTTGCAGTTGACCCGTCGATAGTCCATTCCCTGTGACGGAGACAGAGAGATCAAGAAAGGGGAGAGAGGTGTCGGCGATAGTCTGTAAAATGGTTAAAAGGCTTATGGAATGGTTAAAAGGACTGGAAAAATTCAGCTATGAGGAAAGAATTCATGAGCTAGGTTAGTTTTGGTAGGGGTAAGAGTAGTTTCCTTTGCTAAAACGATCTAATTACGGGAGTCCTAGATAGAAAAGACCTGATCCAGAAACATGATTTTTGGTCAAGATTCTCATTGATCAAGATTCCAGCATCCGCAGTCTTGTGTGTCTGCAATGATTCAAAGAAAATTGTTGGAGGATTAAGGAGAAGACAAAGATGTTTTTTTCAGCAGGGGGCTAGCAGGGGTAAAGAGTTCACTGCCCGCAAGAATGGATGAGACAGAAATCATCACCACATTTTGAAAGTGCCTGGATATGTGCTTGAACCATCATGAACTGCAGGGCTATGGATCTAGTGAGAGAAGGTGGGGTACGTCGGGTACCTCTTCTTCAATCAACACAGGGAAGATTGGCTAAATATCCTCCTTCTGCATCATAAATTCTCCCTGGTTTTATTTAAAGAGGCTGTTAAAGTGAAGGAAGAGATTCTCCTTCCATTGCACCCCAGAGAATCATTACTTGGACTCCTTGTCGGCCGAGGTTCTCAGTGGGAGATTGTGTTCCATTCCAGGATTACTCCTGCTCTTTTATGAGCCCTTGTCAAAACTTCCGGTGCAGTCATGGTTTCCTGCAACATTGCTGGGAATATTCTCTCACCATTCTTCTGGAAGGCATGACATCTTTCAGAATCTCTTCGCGAAAATAGGCTGCGGATGGGGAGAATATACAGGAGTGGGTGGAAGCAGAATCTTTTCAAAGTTCTACTAATACGAATGGAATCCATGTGCTAATGTCCAAACTATGTCATCAGACTGATATTAAAACTTTAACATTTTTACAATATTGGTCAGAAAGTCATAGTCAGAGAGAATTACAGCATAGGAACGGGTCATTTGGTCCAAGTACGTCAACTACTTATTTACACTAACCCCATTGTCATTCTCCTCACATTCTCAATAGCCCCCAGCCCCCATCCCTCCCCAGATCTTACCACCCACCTACACACTAGGGACAATCTACAGTGGTCAATTAACCCACCATTATACATGTCTTTGGTCTTCAAAACAGATTTATATGATGAGTTATTTAAGCTGCACCACATTAACAACCTATCAGCACTGAGCTTACTGCATTTTAAAATAATTATTCAACATTCATCCCACCTTGAAGTAGTTTTGAATAAATGCATTTCACATTGCTCCTGATTTGTTCGGGCTGGTGGAGCAGTCAATGATGGCTCCCTTGAAAATAGATTGTTCTGAAATATACAGGATGCCAGCCATGTGTTTGTCTTTTAACATGATGTCACAGACTGGCATTTATCATCTTTATATGTGTCCACACTCTATGGAGATATCCAACTGGTGAAAAGTACATTATTACTGTAGTATCATTTAAATCAATTACACATAAATGGCCGATTGGTGACTTATTATCATGCTAACCAATATTGGCATGGTTCAGTGCACATATATTTGATGCACATATATTTGATCCAATTATTCAGATGCTGTCTTACAGAAAACAGTTGGCAATGTTATGATACTAAAACAAGCACTGCAGTGTATTTTTGATTTTCAATCTATCAGCCAAGCGATTGAGAAATGTACTAGCTAAAAAATCTCAACTGAGACAATCTGGGTTTCATAGACTCTGACAATAGCACATTATTGTGCGAGACCTGTATCCATATGTAACCAAAGTACCGTGTCATTTTATCAGGCTGTATACTGCTTCTGAGCAGCTGAAGAATTGTTTTATTAATCAATATATTAAGTGAGCAGTATTCTGTTGGCATAATTCTACACACAAAGTTAGTTGCATTTTGGAATCACATACTCTTCTGCAATGATCACTGAAAAAAAATCATCTGCTTCTCAGCCTGATTCATTTTGCTTGGCATTTAGTAGCTGTGCTATATATCACTGCAGCTGTGCCCCATTCACATATGTAGAATGAGCTAGTTAAGAAAACATTGGCGAGAGGGTTCATTATGAAACAATAATGAAAATTATATTTTCTTTCCTGAGATACGATTGCATTCCTGAAATTGCTGCATAATCCGTGAGTGTCCAAATAATCTTAGCGTTTTTGCCACATGGAAGGGGGCCATTTGGCCCATCAAGTCTTACCAGCTTTCTACGGAACATTCCAGTCATAAGCGTTGAATTGATGTGTGCCCACAAACACAACTGACAGCTTGTTTAGAGAGAACTGGATGCAATGTGTTTCAACTGCTTGTTCCTTACATTAAACTCTCAGCGAATGGAAGGGAGATTAGACACTGGAATTAAATAAAGGTCACTGGAAGAGTGGGTCCTGTGGAGATGGAGTGGAGTCCATGGTGTATTGAGAATACAGAATCACTTGAGGCAAAGACATCAGTGGCATTTTCACATATTTACAGCTGATATTTTTGACTTCTAATTTGATTTTTTGGGGGAGAGCGCATCAAATAATTTCATTTGTTCAAAATGGGAAACTCAAAAATGCACATTGGGGGAGTTGTAGATGAGGGAATTAAGTATAGCTTGGTAAAGTACAATTTCAAAGGCTGCACATTACTTTAGCCCCACCTCCCTGGACTTGTGTTGGTCAGGGCTGTAATGGAGATGCTCTTCATGGAGCCAGTTACAAAGACATGGAGCTGACATGAGGGCCCATTCCTGGATGTGCAATGCCTACAGATTCAACAGGGCAGGGCAAATTAGAACAATGGTGTCTATATCTCCACCCAGATATAATTATCACTCCAGCCCGCCACATTCAAGCCAACTCCAGCTTGCTGACCCAATGCATGTTCACCAATCCCTTCTTCCTGTGGTCTTTTACACATTTCCCTCAAGAGACAAAGAGGCAGCACAGTGGCGCAGCAGTGGAGTTACTGCCTGACAGCACCAAAGACCCGGGTTCGATCCTAAGTATGGGTGCTGCCTGTACAGAGTCTGTATGTTCTCCCCATGACCACAAGAGTTTTTCCTGGGTACTTTGGTTTCCTCCCCAGAGCCATACAGGTTTGTAGGTTAAATGGCTTTGGTAGAAATTGCAAATTGTCCCTAGTGTGTAGGATAGTGCTGGTGTACGGGATCACTGGCCGGCATGGACTCAGTGGGCTGAAGGGCCTGTTTCTGCGTTGAACCTTTAAACTAAATTGAATGAAACTAAAGACAGTAGACTCTTCTATCGACGGAAGAGGAAGCACTGCAGACCAACAGACGGTTGGAGTTGGGGCAAGAGGGAAGTTCTGATTACCTGGTGACAGATTTAATTATCATGTAACCATGTGGCATGCAGTACTGTCTCAACTGGTGAAAGATGCTCAGGTGTTTAATGATAACCTGTAACATTTCTTACTGTCACAACTCTCAATCAAGCATGGATGGGTATTTGTGTAGGAAGGAACTGCAGATGCTGGTTTAATACTAAAGTTAGACGCAAAATGCTGGAGCAACTCAATGGGTCAGGCTGCATTGCTGGAGAAAATGTACAGGTGATGGGGTGACATTTCGGGTTGGAACCCTTCTTCAAACTGAAAGTAGGGAGGGGGATGGAGGTAGGAAAAGGCCAGAGCAAAACAGAGCCAGCAAGGCCAGATAACTGAGGAAGGGTGGAGCCCACAATGGCCTGTTGTTGGCTGGGGAAGTGGGTATTTGATGGTCAGCATGGACAGGGTGGGATGAAAACATAGACATAGAAAACATAGAAATTAGGTGCAGGAGTAGGCCATTCAGCCCTTCGAGCCTGCACCGCCATTCAATATGATCATGGCTGATCATCCAACTCAGTATCCCGTACCTGCCTTCTCTCCATACCCTCTGATCCCCTTAGCCACAAGGGCCACATCCAACTCACTCTTAAATATAGCCAATGAACTGGCCTCAACTACCCTCTGTGGCAGAGAGTTCCAGAGACTCACCACTCTCTGTGTGAAGAAAGTCTTTCTCATCTCGGTCTTAAAGGATTTCCCCCTTATCCTTAAGCTGTGACCCCTTGTCCTGGACTTCCCCAACATCGGGAACAATCTTCCTGCATCTAGCCTGTCCAACCCCTTAAGAATTTTGTAAGTTTCTATAAGATCCCCTCTTAATCTCCTAAATTCCAGAGAGTATAAACCGAGTCTATCCAGTCTTTCTTCATAAGACAGTCCTGACATCCCAGGAATCAGTCTGGTGAACCTTCTCTGCACTCCCTCTATGGCAATAATGTCCTTCCTCAGATTTGGAGACCAAAACTGCACGCAATACTCCAGGTGTGGTCTCACCAAGACCCTGTACAACTGAAGTAGAACCTCCCTGCTCCTGTACTCAAATCCTTTTGCTATGAAAGCTAACATACCATTCGCTTTTTTCACTGCCTGCTGCACCTGCATGCCTACTTTCAATGACTGGTGTACCATGACACCCAGGTCTCGCTGCATCTCCCCTTTTCCCAATCGGCCACCATTTAAATAATAGTCCGCTTTCCTGTTTTTGCCACCAAAGTGGATAACCTCACATTTATCCACATTATACTGCATCTGCCAAACATTTGCCCACTCACCCAGCCTATCCAAGTCACCCTGCAGTCTCCTAGCATCCTCCTCACAGCGAACACTGCCCCCCAGCTTAGTGTAATCCGCAAACTTGGAGATATTGCCTTCAATTCCCTCATCCAGATCATTAATATATATTGTAAATAGCTGGGGTCCCAGCACTGAGCCCTGCGGTACCCCACTAGTTACTGCCTGCCATTGTGAAAAGGACCCGTTTACTCCTACTCTTTGCTTCCTGTTTGCCAGCCAGTTCTCTATCCACATCAATACTGAACCCCTAATACCGTATGCTTTAAGTTTGTATACTAATCTCTTATGTGGGACCTTGTCGAAAGCCTTCTGGAAGTCCAGATATACCACATCCACTGGTTCTCCCTTATCCACGCTACTAGTTACATCCTCGAAAAATTCCACAAGATTCGTCAGACATGATTTACCTTTTGTAAATCCATGCTGACTTTGTCCAATGATTTCACCACTTTCCAAATGTGCTGCTATCCCATCTTTAATAACTGACTCTAGCAGTTTCCCCACTACCGATGTTAGACTAACTGGTCTGTAATTCCCCGTTTTCTCTCTCCCTCCCTTCTTAAAAAGAGGGGTTACATTTGCTACCCGCCAATCCTCAGGAACTACTCCAGAATCTAAAGAGTTTTGAAAGATTATCACTAATGCATCCACTATTTCCTGAGCTACTTCCTTAAGTACTCTGGGATGCAGCCTATCTGGCCCTGGGGATTTATCGGCCTTTAATCTATTCAATTTACCCAACACCACTTCCCGACTGACCTGGATTTCACTCAATTCCTCCTTTGACCCACAGTCCCCTGCTATTTCAGGCAGATTATTTATGTCTTCCTTAGTGAAGACGGAACCAAAGTAGTTATTCAATTGGTCCGCCATATCCTTGTTCCCCATGATCAACTCACCTGTTTCTGACTGCAAGGGACCTACATTTGTTTTAACTAACCTCTTTCTCTTCACATATCTATAAAAACCTTTGCAGTCAGTTTTTATGTTCCCTGCCAGTTTTCTTTCATAATCTATTTTTCCTTTCCTAATTAGCCCTTTGTCCTCCTCTGCTGGTCTCTGAATTTCTCCCAGTCCTCTGGTATGCTGCTTTTTCTGGCTACTTTGTACGCATCATCCTTTGCTTTGATACTATCCCTGATTTCCCTTGTTATCCACGGATGCACTACCTTCCCCGATTTATTCTTTTGCCAAACTGGGATGAACAATTTTTGTAGTTCATCCATGCAGTCTTTAAATGTCTTCCATTGTATATCCACCGTCAACCCTTTTAGAATTAATTGCCAGTCAATCTTGGCCAATTCACGTCTCATACCCTCAAAGTTACCTTTCTTTAAGTTCAGAACCATTGTTTCTGAATTAACAATGTCAATTCAGAAGGGTCTGGTTTTCCATTGTATGGCTCCCCAACTTTCTTATCCTCTTCAACGTCTTTCACACAGCCTAGATAACTGGGTGTTCACGTGGTGTCATGTATTGCATAAGTGAACATGTCAATGGAGAATTTTAAGGCAGTGATTGATAATGGATATTATTAAGGCAGAAATAGATCGATTCTTGATTAGTACGGGAGTCAGAGGTTATGGGCAGTAGGCAGGAGAATTGCATTGTATTGTATTGTATTGTATTGTAGTTAATTTATTAGCCAAGTATGTAAAAACATAAAAGGCATTTGATTCGCCATACAGTCATATCAAAAAAGCAACAAGATACACATCTACATAAAAATTAACATAAACATCCACCACAGCGCACTGTGAACGGAGATACGATTGGGAAAAAGTCGCATCTCCGTCGAGGAAGAGATTAAAAAAAGTTTCCCCCAATCCCCAACACCCCCCCCCCCCCCATACCCCCCACCCCCCCCATACCCCTCCATCCCCCCACATAATACAAAACTTAAAATACACTAAAACATACATTTAACAACAGACTAAGAACAACAAAAGAAAAAAAGGATGAGACAGACTGTTGGCGAGGCTGCCATCGTACGGCGCCACCTAGTGATGATGGGGTTGAGAGGGAAATGTAGATCAGCCATGATTGAATGGCGGAGTAGACTTGATGGGCCGAATGATCTAATTCTGCTCTTTATCACTTATGGACACTTATGAACATGAACAGGCAGTAATGATGGGGCACTGAGGTAAAATGTCACCAGAGGGAGGCAGGACAATTCACCTCTGGTCAGTTGGATGCAGATACTGACTGCAGGGGTCTGTCAATGAGGGAGTGTTGTTTGAGCAGCAGAAGAGATAAAGCAACAGCTGCTAGACATTCCAAACACATTGTGCACGATTGCAGAGTAGTTGGCAGAGTCCAGCTCAAGCATGAGTCGCTTGGTTTTTACAGAGCATTATGATAATATCTTCTCCCCGAATAGACCAGCCAAGTACTTGGAGCTCCAAACACAATAATCTAACAAGCTTGCAATGAAGACTCTCACACTGATTTAACACGATGAGCAATTATCTGGCATTACCCTTTCAGCTTGACACTAATCTGCTGCAAAATGTAGGGAAATGGGTCAGGTTCACACAAGGGATGTAAACACAAGGAACTGCAGATGCTGGTTTACAACAGAAGGCATAGAGTGGTGGGTCAGATAGCATCTCAGCAGCTCATGGATAGATGACATTTTGGGTCAGGACCCTTCTTCAAAGAATGCTGAGGTACTCCTGCATTCTGTGTCTTCTTTTGTAAACCAGCATCTGCAGTTACTTGTTTCTACTTTGGAAGAGAGGTCCTGACCCAAAAGATCATCTATGAATGTTCTCCAGAAATGCTGCCTGACCCCCTGAGCTACTCCAGCATTGTGTCTGTCTTCTTTCACACAAGGGATGATGGTTTTGGGGACAGGGATGCGGGAACATTGATCAAAGCATTACACTCTCTATGTTGTCCCTCAACTTCCCTGCTCCACCATCCCAGGACGTTGCACGGAGGTCCGGGTACCAATAGCCAAATCTTTCCTGACAGAGCTACGGTCAGAGTAGGCTTGTCTCATGAACCACACAACTCAGAGGACATTGTCCAAGAGTGTCCCAACAGCCTGCTTCACCCACTGAGTTGCTGCTTGGTGATTAGTCTTACCAGTTGTTTAGTGATGACTGGGTTGAGATGAACTTAGCTCTTGGGATAACATGAAAGGGGGTTGCTTATTTATAAAGGATTCCACAGTGTTAGTGATATGAATATTAGAGGAGATTAAACATGCCTTCTGCATGAACTTGTGTGAGCCTTGTGTTGCTGAAACACCAGCAAACGTTGCAATGAAGAGGGCATCCCAGGATGTTATTTGTTCCACTACAGATATATTGTCCTCATGATCTACTGTTTCCTCATCTGGCTCCTATTCCACTTCCCAAAGTGTGTCGAATTTGATCCATTTTCACTCCTATCCAGGTTAAAATCCAGCCCCAGGTTCTAACCGAGGAGTCTGGAGATTGGTAACTTACAGCATTCCTAGGAGTACGATATAGTATTCTTTTACTGAAAAATATTTCTTAAGATGTCCATTACCCAGCTAGCAAGAAAATATTCAAAGGTATGTGACACAACGTTTAAATAAGAGTTTGGTGCATAGAAATTAGACTGCAACTCATGGCATTGTTGAATCGAGCATCCAAACCATCAGCTCCCTCCCCTTGAGAATAACACCAAATTTGGACAAAAGGAAATGTGTCACAGCAGTAGGAAGTGTTCAGCACAAAGATACATATTGAAATACAACCTGTGCTGTTATTACCAGTACCATGTGACATTTCATTCCATGGCTTGCAAAACAAAGGGACTGAGCTCACACGGTTGCATCTTCAGAGGGAGATATTAAAGTTCTCACCTGTGAGATAGAAGAAGGAGGAAAGAGGCTGGTCAGACCAGTTTAGGGAGACCAAGGGCAGTGGCTGGAGTCCTCACATCCTGGAAAAATTCTCACATGGTGACAAAATGCTGCAGGAGGTTTTCTGACCTCACAATATATATCAAGGTGAACTGCAGCACACTAAGAATCACACTCAAACGTGTGTCATGCATACATATGCACATACGCACGCTCACACATGCACACGCACATGGACGCGCACATGCATATGCACATGTACATATAGAAAAGCACACACATATGCACATGCATGCGCACATATACCAGCAAAAACATGCACACACACACACACTAGAACACACACACACACACAAGAACACACACACATATGCACATACAGAAAAGCACATGCATCCATTTATGCATATGCACATGCATGCGCACAGATGCCTGCAAATCCATGCACACACAGATGCATACAGTTAAGGGCAACTGCACACGTCCTTCACTCTGCTACAATATCCTCCGGCCGCTTTGTCTTCCCCTCCGTTCCCACAACATTATTTGATGCGTTGGTCATTGGTTTAGGTTTAGATTGCAAAGTATGGAGGGAGGCCACACAAAGGTGTGTAGGGTGGAAGACGGTGGGAGGGGGGTGGTGTTGGCATCACAGAGGTAGCATCTCACCATGCTGGCGAAGATGTCCTTCCATCTCTTGAGCAAAGAGTCGCCAAGGCACAAAACTCCTCTCTGGCAAAAGGTGTCTGAAATCTGCCAGGTATGCTCATTAACATTGGTCCGCTGTGATTATTACATCCCTTTTGGATTAATATACTCTATACATCTTCATTAGTGTAGTGTATATAAAGATGAGATGTAAAAATGAAGTACGCACACATACACCATGCAGTTGGTGTGAGGAGAATAAACAAGTTGAAGGTATTTTAGCAGTTTTCTGTGTCCCTAAGTGATTCATTATATCCCAGCACTCTGCGCAGTTTGTATAAGAGCCTGCACGTACATCACAAATTGGTGATGAGAATGTCAAGAAAGAGGCTTGTGTGGAAAGAAGAAAAAGACAAATGGATGTCACATGCGGAGAGGGTAAGAACACAGATTTTGGCTCAAGCAAAGAGACTTGCCCTGAAAAAGGGTCTTGACACGAAATGTCCTGAAGAAGGGTCTTGACCCGAAACATAACCCATTACTTCTCTCCAGAGATGTTTTCTGTCTTGCTCAGTTACTCCAGCATTTTGTGTCTATCTTAGAGTTAACTGAGAGCCAGCAATGTTGACACGGTTGCACATTGGGCCACTGGCAACGATGCTGAGCAGATTGGGGTTTAATGTGAGTGTGGGAATAGGGCAGAACATGGCCAAAACACTGCACAAGTTGGGAGATTACTTAGCTAACTGTAAGAGGCTCTCTGGTGAAAGCAGGACCTGGCGTAGTTGTTGCATAGGACAGCAAGGTTATGCATACATGGTATAGTCAGTGAAACAGTGATGGGACAATGTGCACACTGGGATTATTGAGGTCACAATGGAAGCAACAGTGTGGAGATTGTGCTGAGAAAACCAGTGCAGTTAATTTATTGCATAAAGGATGTGATGATGAAACTAAAATGGTGGCAAACTTGCTGCATCCTAATGTGGTGTCATTAGTCTTGACAGGAACAGCATTTAATAAGAAAACAAACTGGTTATCAGAATCAGAATCAGAATCAGAATCAGATTTTATTCGCCAAGTATAGAAGCATAGAAAAATAGGTGCAGGAGTAGGCCATTCGGCCCTTTGAGCCTGCACCGCCATTCAATATGATCATGGCTGATCATCCAACTCAGTATCCTGTACCTGCCTTCTCTCCAAACCCCCTGATCCCTTTAGCCACAAGAGCCACATCCAACTCCCTCTTGAATATAGCCAATGAACTGGCCTCAACGACCTTCTGTGGCAGAGAATTCCAGAGACTCACCACTCACTGTGTAAAGAATGTTTTCCTCATCTCGGTCCGAAAGGAATTCCCCCTTATCCTTAGAATGTGACCCCTTGTTCTGGACTCCCCCAACATCGGGAACAATCTTCCTGCATCTAGCTTGTCCAAACCCTTAAGAATTTTGTAAGTTTCTATAAGATCCCCCCTCAATCTTCTAAATTCCAGTGTGTACAAGCTGAGTCTATCCAGTCTTTCTTCATATGAAAGTCCCGACATCTCAGGAATCAGTCTGCTGAACCTTCTCTGAACCCCCTCTATGGCAAGAATGTCTTTCCTCAGATTTGGAGACCAAAACTGTACGCAATATTCCAGGTGTGGTCTCACCAAAACCCTGTACAACTGCAGTAGAACCTCCCTGCTCCTATACTTAAATCCTTTTGCTATAAATGCTAACATACCATTTGCTTTCTTCACTGCCTGCTGCACCTGCATGCCTGCTTTCAATGACTGGTGTACCATGACACCCAGGTCTCTCCCCTTTTCCTAATTTGCCACCATTCAGATAATAGTCTACTCTCATGTTTTGCCACCAAAGTGGTAACCTCACATTTATCCACATTATACTGAATCTGCCATGCATCTGCCCATTCACTCAGCCTATCCAAATCACCCTGCAGTCTCCTAGCATCCTCCTCACACCTAACTATACCCCCCAGCTTGGTGTCATCTGCAAATTTGGAGATGTTGCATTCAATTCCCTCGTCCAAATCATTAATATATATTGTAAATAGCTGGGGTCCCAGCACTGAGCCTTGCTGTACCCTACTAGTCACTGCCTGCCATTCTGAAAAGGACCCGTTTACTCCTACCCTTTGCTTCCTGTCTGCCAGCCAGTTCTCTATCCACATCATTATTGAACCACCAATACCGTCTGCTTTAAGTTTATATACTAATCTCTTATGTGGGACCTTGTCGAAAGCCTTCTGAAAGTCCAGATATACCACATCCACTGGTTCTCTCTTATCCACTCTACTAGTTACACCCTCGAAAAATTCTATAAGATTCGTCAGACATGATTTACCTTTTGTAAATCCATGCTGACTTTGTCCAATGATTTCACCACTTTCCAAATGCGTTGCTATCCCATCTTTAATAACTGACTCTAGCATTTTCCCCACTACCGATGTAACTGGTCTGTAATTCCCTGTTTTCTCTCTCCCTCCTTTTTTAAAAAGTGGGGTTACATTAGCTATCCTCCAATCCTCAGGAACTACTCCAGAATCTAAGGAGTTTTGAAAAATTATCACTAATGCATCCACTATATCCGTGGCTACCTCCTTGAGCACCTGGGATGCAGACCATCTGGCCCTGGGGATTTATCGTTCTTTAATCTATTCAATTTACCCAACACCACTTCCCGGCTAACCTGGATTTTACTCAGTTCCGCCATCTTATTTGACCTCCGGTCCACTGCTATTTCTGGCAGATTATTGATGTCTTCCTTAGTGAAGACAGAACCAAAGTAGTTATTCAAATGGTCTGCCATGTCCTTGTTCCCCATGATCAATTCACCTGCTTCTGACTGCAAGGGACCAACATTTGTTCTAACTAGTCTCTTTCTCATCACATATCTATAAAAGCTTTTGCAGTCAGTTTTTGTGTTCCTTGCCAGTTTCCTTTCGTTATCTATTTTCCCTTTCCTAATTAAGCCCTTTGTCCTCCTCTGCTGGATTCTGAATTTCTCTCAGTCCTCTGTTAGGCTGCTTTTTTTGGTCAATTTGTATGCCTCATCTTTAGTTTTTATACTATCCCTGATTTCCCTCGTTATCCACGGATGCACCACCTTCCTTGATTTATTCTTTTGCCAAACTGGTATGAACAATTTTTGTACTTCATCCATGCAATCTTTAAATACCTTCCATTGCATATCCACTGACAACCCTTTAAGACTCATCTGCCAGTCTATCTTGGCCAATTCACGGCTCATACCTTCAAAGTTACCTTTGTTTAAGTTCAGAATCCTTGTTTCTGACTTAATTATGTCCCTCTCCATCCTAATGAAGAACTCTATCATATTATGGTCACTCTTGCCCAAGGGGCCACGCACAACAAGACTGCTAACTAACCCTTGCTCATTACTCAATACCCAGTCTAGAATAGCCTCCTCTCTCGTTGGTTCCTCCACATGCTGGTTTAGAAAACTATCCCGCATACATTCCAAGAAATCGTCCTCCTCGGCACCCCTGCCAATTTTGCAACATACGAGGAATTTCACTGGCCAGGTCAGTCATACAATTAAAAGCAACAGACTCAAAAACACATTTTAACATGAACATCCACCACAGTGACTCCTACACATTCCTCGCTGTGATGGAAGGTGAAATAAAGTTCAAGTCCTTCCTTTTGTTCTTCCTCGGTCGGGGCCCTCGAGCCCTCCGTGGGATGGTCTTGACTCCCGTAGCCGGCGGCGTTCGGGCCTTCCGCGTCGTGGCGTTCAGCTCCTGCATTGGGGGTTGTTAGCTCCCCCACGCCGGGCGATCGAACCTCGTGTCGTGGCTGGTCGAACTTTCTGTGGCGTTGGAGCTCCCGACTAGCCTCTCCCGAGACTGTGAGCCCTTGATGGTGATTCCGCAGTGGTCGCGGCGGGAGCGATCCCAGGCAAGGGATCCGCTCGGAAGTTAAGTCCGCGCCCCGCGTCCAGTCCAAGGAGGCTTCCAGCTCCAGTGATGGTAGGCCGCAGAGCCCGGTGAATGTGATCCGAAGATTGATCACATCTCCGGGAAGGTAGGAACGTGAAAAAAAGTTTCCCCCAATCCCCTCCACCTTCCCCCCACATAAAACAAACCAAAGTCCATTAAAACAAACTTTTAACAAACGCTAAAAATAACAAAAATATGACAAAATGAACAGGCTGCCGGCAGGGCTGCCATCTCCCCGGCGTCCCTGGTGGTCTTTTATATAGAAAAGGTCACTTTCGCTCCGGCAGCTTACAACCTAGCGGTATGATTATTGACTTCACTTTACAATATGTCTTTATCGGACCACCCACTTGCTCCCCCGAGGGGCACTCTCTGCTCTTATCATGGTTCAACCATACCCACGATAGGGCTAGTGACAGTTCCTGTTTGCTACAAAGGAGTTAAGCTCGATTGCTTCACATTCTACATCGCAGAAAGAAAGAGTCTGATGGGAGTCAATTTGGGTTGAACGATTCAATCGCGTGGTGAAAGAAAGCGTAAAAGCGAGCACGTCGGAGGGGAAAATATTTGAACAGTCAATCCATATCCTCCTCCGATCCTACAGATCCACACCACACACGCTGACTGGGAACACGCCAGCAGAGCTGATGATAGGGCGAAACCTGCGAACAAAACTGAATGCTCTTCAACCACCATCGCGCCCAAATCCAAACACAAAAGCGAGGGCGGAAACAATAGCACACAGACAAGCAAAACGGAAAGCGTACTGTGATCCCAAACGCAGAGTACGAGCACCGAGGTTCAAGGTCGGCGACTGGGAACGAATCAGACGCCCAAATAGACAGCATAAGCTCGCAAGCGCACCCTCAAAGCCGATACAAATTAAACGGAGACTCAGTAAGAACGCATACCTCCGCCAAGATTACACCAGATGGAACGCAAAGGGGTCTCATCGCAAGCAGACAGGGACAGGAAGAAGACGAACTGGACACTTTTCCTTTCCCGATATCCAGTCAACACAGCGATCGCGGTCAGCATGCAGCAGAGCAGCCAAATACCGCTCGACACTCTCAGCCACAGAAGAGGAGACCTCCGGATTTGCAAGATTTTCAGCTGTGAAGCCAGAAACCGTTATATTTTTGGACTTCCGTTTATTAATAGCGGATGTGGAATTTGAAAGGACTTTGGACTGATTTCATTTGGACTTATATTTGATTGGATAACTGGACTTAAATGATCGCCTTCATTTACAAGGAGGGGAAAATATGGTGTGTCTGGATAAGATTGTCCTTACAGTCACTAGAGGGCTCTGCCCCGAAATGTATGTTTTCTCAGAATGAGTCCGGTGCCATCTTGACTAGTTTTGACACAGCCATTTTGTCTTGAAATAAAATGCACTTACAGGCTGGGAACAACCAGAGTTATTTTGCCGTCAAATACAACACTCCGAGCCGCATCTTCGCGCCCCCACGCGGCCTACCATCTGGATTGGTGCGGCCTTTCCTGCCGGAGACCGGCCAGAGCTGGAGCAGCGGCACAGCACTGAATTACCATCGTGGAGCGGGTGATGCCTTACCGGGGATCGCCGTGTTGGAGCTCCGGAGGGCCTGCCGACTTGAACACCGTGGAGCTGTGGGTTACGGAGCTTCCAGCCGCGGGCGGCGCTGACTTTAACATCGCGGAGCCTGAGATCTTTCGCCGAGGATCGGTCAGTGTTCGAGCTCCGCCCAGCCCGGCCTGTGGACTTCGGAAGCCGGGGTCTCGGGTAGGAAACTCCAAGCCGCTGAGAGTGTTCTGCCAATCCGACGCCGGAGCTCCAATCATCCCGGCGAGAGGGCCTGAAACATCCGGCCACCATGGCGGCACCTACGGAGGCCTCAATAGGCCCCGACCACGGGTGAACACGAGGAAGATGACTGAACTTTGTTGCCTTCCCTCACAGCGGGAAACGTTAATTCCACTGTGGGGGATGTTTATGTTAAATTCTATAGTGTTGTGTTTATTTTATTTGTGTGGCTGGGTGGTAACTCAAATTTCACTGCACCAATTGGTGTATGTGACAATAAATGTAACTTGAACTTGAAATGTCACCCATTCCATGTCTCCAGAGATGCTGAGTTACTCTAGCATTTTGTAGGTATGTTACAAAACTTACCTTCAGCGGTGCTGCAGTTCTGCCGCTGGCCGTGTGCGCGACTTAGGCGCCTTTAAGTGGGGGGGGGGGGGGGCGGGGTGAAAATGCGTTTTTTTCCCTTGCCACCGGAATAATATTTTCTCGGAGTGTGAGCCATTTCTGGAGATTCGTACCGACTGCCGGTAAGTTTTTTTTTTAAATCGCCCGACTATTTCAACTCTGCAGTAAAATAAAAAAGAGCTCCTAATGCTGTGAACGCTGACAACAGGGGACCAATTTTACGTAGGGGACAGGTAAGTGAAAGCTGTTTATTGTTTCATATAAACCTGCTTCTTTAGGTGACTTTAATCAATATTTCATGTTGCAAAACGGTGATTTATTCCCCATATCAACCGGCAGTGTTTTCCTGCCGATATTGGGTTTAAATTCACCGCAACCTCAATGTTCTAATACATTGCGTTCCATAAAATCCCACTCGCAACCTGTTTAAAATGCCCATTCATTTATGGGCATTAAACACTAAATTCCTTCAATTTGGCCTATAAATTCATAACAATGAGATTTAAAAATCATGTTATATTGTGAATTCTTGTGTGAATGTTATTTGGACACTTAGGCTTTAAAAAAAAATTTAATATTTTCTTAAGAAATGGATAGATGTTTAGATCTTGTAATTGAATTTTGTAATTAGCTACAATTGGGTAACTAACTAATTATATGCTTTAATTTCAGGTCATCCAAGTAAGATTGTTTCATATTAGTTTCAGAATGCTTCAACCTATAATAACTGAAAATGTCTTTGTTCTCTTAATTTTTAAGAAAGTTATGGGCTTTTGACTCTCCTCGATCACAACTTTTGAGTTAAGTCAATGGAAAGGCAATGGGGAACAAGATGCTAATTTCCAAGTATGAAAATGGCCATAACTTTTTTAATACTGAAGATATGAAAGTGAATTAGGTATCAAATTAAACTTCTTTTTATGCTTTATCTGATGGGATAAATTGCAGACTTGATTTTTAAAATCTCAAAATGTTGTAACAATGCTACATTTTGTGTCTATTGTTGACAAAAGACAGCTTTATTGGCAGCCTCGGGGGTTTAAGATTAGGAACATGAAAGCACATCCCTTCAATGTAAGGACATGCTTCTTGTATCATAAAACATAACTGATGATGAGACTGCAGCTTTTGCCCCATGGTTCCTCCACAACAGACTTGCAGAGGGAGCAGAAGAGGATATATCAGATGGCAGAGCAGGATGGATGACCAGAGAGAGAGAGGATAGCAGAACAATAATCATGATGACCATGGCTCAACAAAGCACCTGATACCCCACCAACTTAGTCTAGCACCACCACATTAAGTGGCGCAGTGGCGCATCTGGTGGAGATGGTGTCAATGGTGTCTGTGTGAAGTGTTCACACTCTTCCTGTGATGGCATGAGTTTCCTTCTGCTGCTCCGGTTTCCCCCCACATCCCAATGACCTGTGGGATTGTAGGTTCATTGGCATCTGTAAATTGCCCCGAGTGTGTAGGGAGTGGAAGTGAAAGTGGGTCGATAGTTGGCACAGGCTGGATGGGTCAAAGGGGCTGTTCCCATGCTGTACCTCCAAACTAAACACTGGGATGAATAAAATGGAATGGAAAGACATGGAGTCATAAAACTATACAGCATGGAAACAGATCCTATCGGCTCATTCAGTCCCCGCTGACTGTCAACCCATCCCTTTGCACAAATCCTACATTATCACCAATTCACCACAGATTCTGTACACTATTGACAATTTACACTGGCCAATTAACCTAGCAACCTGCATACATGTGGGATACAGGAGGAAGCCAGAAGACCCTGGACAAAACTCCTGCTAACGCAGAGAGAACATGTAAACTTCACATCGACAGCACTCGGTTTCAGGATTGAACTCTGGGCTCTGACACTGTGATATACCTGCATCATAGCTGTGCCATTGTGCTGCCCCTAGAATTGCACACACACCAGTTATACGAAACGGCCCACTTCTCCCACTGTCAGCAAGACTTGCACTTTTAGACCAAGGGATTTCTTGACAAGAGGGCCAAGTGTCAGGGAGGATACATCAAGCACCAGTGGACTCCAGTATAGCATGAGGTGCCGGCAATTTGATACTGAGGCTTCGGGGGGGATGGTTGGGAGGACGGGAAGAGGTAGTTCTAGTTAAGTGAAATGCCTGGACAATTTGGATGAGGGCCATGACTGAACTGCTAGCGTGACAAAGCTGGATGCAAAACAAGCACGTTGTGTGACTGACCTGGCTGAAAGCTGGAAAGAATAAGAAGCATGATCTAATCCCTCTCAGTGCTTTAGTTTACTTTAGTTCCGTTTTAGAGATAAAACCTGGCCCACCTAGTCTGCGCCAACCAGCGATCCCCGCTCATTAGCACTAAGCTACACACACTAGGGGCAATTTACACCTATACCAAGTATACAAAGCCAAGCCAAACTTGTACGTCTTTGGAGTGTGGAGGGAAACCAAAGATCTGGGAGAAAACCCATGCAGATCACGGGGAGAACATACAAACTCCGTACAGACAGCACCCGTAGCCAGGATCGAACCCGCGTCTCTGGCGTTGCAAGCGCCATAAGGCAGCAACTCTACCGCTGTGCCAGCGTGCACTCACAAGTCACTCCAGAGATCATCAAGGAATGGCTCTCAGGTTGTATGATGATTTTCTATACAAATAATGGTTTACGTTCGTCAGGGGCAGAAATCTTGGGGGGTACAGCGTTCCCCCCCATGCTTTGAGAGGTGGGGGACAATCCACCCCACGTTTTGTCATCCGGACTTTATCAGCTGCTTTCTAAGGCATGAATCGGCACATTCGCAGCGCCTTTCAGCCCCCGTCGCGGCTTAAAATCAAACTGCTGCATCGAGGCAATCAAGGCCCCTGATGTTGAAGCCTCCGCATGAAAGCCTCTGATGAAAGACCCCGTGAAGGAGCTGATTCAAGCCCACAGCCGAAGCCTCGCATGCATGTTGCTCTCTCCTCCAGCCCAGCGCGTCGCTGGCCCCATAGCAGAAGCGTCCACGTCGCGGGGCAGGAAACCCGAAGTATCCCGAAGTAACGGCAACGTTTAAAATGTGGATTTCATAAATGTCGGAAACGTTACATCTTGAAGAAATTAGATTCCTCCTATAGGCAAAGTAGACCAATTCTTAAAGATTTGGTCACCTTTTATCGACTTCTTACAAGCATATGGTGCAACTTAGAAATTAAATGGTTCAGAACCGGGTGACGGGTGGGTAAAGATATTAAATAGGTATATCTCTCCTAATTTCTTTTCGTTCTTTAAAAAAAAAAAAATCTCTTTTGCTTCTTCTTTCTTCTTTCTGTCTCTCTCGTGTTCGTTTCTACTCTCTTGTCTATCTATGTCTTTTTTGGGCTCTTGTTATTATATCACGAATCAGCGCCATCACCGTTGCCTACCACACCCTCTATTTTCTTCTTTCTATCACTGTTCTTTTATTATTAAATTAAAAATAAGAAGTTGTACAAGAACTGTAATATGTCTGTATGCATTAGGTACTTAGGTAACACATTGTTGTATTTATGTCTAACAAATAAAAAAAAGTAAAGGGAAATTGGAAGTACCCCGAGCTAATTCTGCCACCACCATCATCTACTGCAACAAGTGGTGGCTCCCACTGATTGTCGCCGGAAGCTTGCGTCCTTTTCGGGATGGACGATGACAGCGATGTCAACATTTGTAGCAAGATGGACACGAAAGAAGAAGAAGCGCGCCGCTTGACTCGGGGGTGATTCCGTACAGCGTGGAGTCGGCGCCCGGTGAGCAGGGGGAACCGGGACCGGGTCACCGGCAGGGATGCGGTTCTCTATCTGGAATGCGGAGGGTCGGCTGCGGCTGCTGGCAGGTACACGGAGAGATAGAGGCCATTCGGCCCGCGCATTGCTGCTGTCTCACAGCGACAGGGACACGGGTTTAGATCCTGACTCCGGGCGCTGTCTGTACGGAGTCTTTTTCTCCCCACTAGCGCCTTGTCTGATGATGATCTCACCCTTGCTGCTGAAGAGACCGAGCACCAGCACCGAGTGCTCTCTCCGCCACCTCTCTCGCTTAAGTTTATTTTGATAGTTAGTCTCCACAGGGCTGAAGCCACCGAAGCCTCATGTGTGTGTGTGTGAGTGTGTGAGTGTGCGCATGCACTCATGGCCGCCAAGAAATTGTGTCAAGGTGTTATCAATGGATCAGATTGAATCTGACAGGTACCATGTAATCCCGTGCTACCTGCTCCATGGTCGGATAGTTGACGACTAAACCGTCTCCCCCACCTGGTTTGCCAGGTGACGAGGGGGCTGTGGACCCCCAGCAGGACCAAAAACAAGACCTAGCGAGGCAACGTCCATCCACACTTCAGACGTTGCGATCACAGTTGTACATAGCATTGTAAGGCACTGTGCCCGTTGATGTTTTCAATAATGATGATGATGATATTCCATCACATCTTGTTCTGAATAATCTCAGAATATAATGAATTATCTTTAGGAAGGAGATAAAGAATTTCTATTGGTCAAAGGATGCTGAATCTGTGGAATTCATTGCCACAGAAGGCTGTGGAGGCCAAGTCAATGGATATTTCTTAGGCAGAGATTGATAGATTCTTGATTAGTACGGGTGTCAGGGATTATGGGGAGAAGGCAAGAGAATGGAGATAGAAGGGAGAGATAGATAAGCCATGATTGACTGGTGGAGTAGACCTGATGGGCTGATTGGCCAAATTCTGCTCCTGTCACTTATGAACTTATGAACTTATGAATGTTGAAGGACAATTAAATTGAAAGAGCATGAAGTAACATCTCCATCCTCAGTGATGGTGGGGCTCAGTATGTGAGTGTTAAATTCAGGAGTGAAGCTTCAGCAACCACATTTTGTCAGAAGTGTCTGGTAGATGATTCCTCATCTTTCTTCTGAAATCCCCAACATCAGGGAAGACTGTGTGAATTGCTTAATTCACTCCACACAACATCAAACAACAGTGGAGTGGAATCACTGGATTCAACGGAGACTTTGCGACCAGACAATATCCCAGCTGTTGCACTGAAGACCTGTGCTCCAAAACTATCTGCGCCTCCAGCCAAGCTGTTCCACTGCATTTACATCACTGGCATCTATCCAGCAATGTGGAAAATTGCCCAGGTACTTCTCATTCTCATTCACAAAAAAGCAGGACAAATCCAATCCAGCTCATTACTGTTACCATCCACTCTCAATCATCAGCAAAGTGAAGAAAGCCATCATTAAGTGTTATCATATGGCAATCACACACAAATAATCAATTCACCAATGCACAGTTCGGGTTTCACTAGGACCGTCTGGATCCAGACTTCATCGCAACGTGAACCAACGGGCTGAATTGTGGATGTTAGATGAGTGTGACTGCCTTAGATATCAAGGCAGCATTTCATCCAGTGGGATGGCAAGGCGCCCTGGGAACACTGGGTAACAAAAGGGAAAACATTCCAAATGGATTGAGTCATATCGCACTTAATTGGCACCCCATCAATCAATCCCCACATTCATTCCCTTCAACACCAATGCACCGTCTGCAACATGTATCATCAGCAGTTACTCTCCCAGGCAATGGTAACTGCACCGCTACCTCTGCCAACGGGAAGGGCAGGATCAGCAGACACATAGGAACATCATCACTTGTGGGTTCTGCTCCAAGTCACACACCAGAGTGGCTAGATGTACTTTACCTGAGGTTTAGCATCACTAGGTTTAACTCCTGGAACCTTCAGTCCAACAGCATTGTGAGAATATGTTTAGCAGAGGACTGCACCAGTTCAAGAAGACATTCATTACCACCTTCTCTTGGACAATTAGGGCAATATCCGTAAGTGAATACTTTAATTTTTTTAAAGTCCACTGGCATGGATGCAATACATTCTCTTTTAAATGAGACAATGTTTTGGAGTAACTCAGCGGGACAGGCAGCATCTCTGGTTAGAAGGAATGGGAGACATTCAGAGTCGAGACTCTTCTTCAGATCCGAAATGCAACACAAAATGTTACCCATTCCTTCTCTCCAGAGATGCTGCCTGTCCCACTGAGTTCCTCCAGCATTTTGTGTTTATCTTCGGTGTAAACCAGCATCTGCAGTTCCTTCTTACACATTCTCTTTTAAAGTGTGCTGAGACCATTCACATAAGTTGAAATAAGTAGAGTTAATGGCCTGCCCCACTTAGGCGATTTTTCAGGCAACTGCCGGCGACTGTCAAGTTGCCGGCAGTCACCTGAAAAACCACCAACTGGAACGGCGACTGCCAGAGTGGAACACACACACACACACACACATCGCAGGCGGGGGTAGGCAAGCGGGTGAGTTCTGTCTGAAATTCACACGGTGCAAAGCCAAGGTGATACAGACACACACACACCGCATGAACAGGAAGATTGGTGCTTTAATTAAGACGGCTAAGCACAGTGTACGGAATGTCCTTTAAAAGGGGGGATGAGGGGGCAGGGCGACAAGGGGGGGAGAAGGGGGGGAGAAGGGGGGAGAGAAGGGGGGAGAAGGAGGGAGAAGGAGTGGAGACAACTTTTAAGAAGCCAGAGATACACGGCTGTGAAGCTCTGCAGACATTTAACCGGTCGGTTATCCTTGGTTCTGAAAACTACTGCTTACTTTTTTTTTCCCCCAATGCCAATGAAATTCACCGGTCAGCATTGGCTACAACCGACAAGAAAACTCTGAGAACCTTCGACCTCCTGGCAACCCACTAGGACCTCCTGGTGACCCACCTACGGTACGAGAATTCTCGCTACTCTCCATGGCGGCTCCATTCTAGTCGCCGCTCATTTTTCAACATGTGGCGACCATAATGAGGCAGCGAGTAGTTCCCAGAATGCAGGAATCACCTCACCACCATGAAGGCAACTCCCCGGCAACCACCCGCAAACATGTGGCGACCGTTTGGCAACTGCTTAGTCTCCTTCAGTCGCCTAAAATGTCACCTCAGTGGGACAGGGCCATTAGCTTAGTCTGCCATGGCTGTTGCTGCAAAGTAACATGCCCTGTATTCCTAATATGCATTTCATTAACATGCTGAAGGAAAGCCTTGATTGCTACCTGAGATTGAGGGATGATCTCCAAGTACAGATGACCGCTTCATTACAGCAGAGCTGGAGACTGTGAAATAATTGGATTATTGCCGTGGTTGCCATATTATTCTGCAATCATAACATGAACTTTATTTCTATCTCGTATTCTTCTTTACTCTTCTCTTACAATACTTATAATGACAAGTTCTGGAGGGGACTCGTATAAGTTGCTGAAAAATATGAGAAAGATCAAGTGTGGGCACAAAAAACCGCAGATGATGGTTTACAAAAAATGACACAAAGTGCTGGAGTGACTGAACGGCCCAGGCAACAAATTTGTTTTAGTTCAGAGATACAGAGTGGAAATAGGCCCTTTGGCCCATCAAGTCCACGCTGACCAGCAATCCCCGCACATAAACACTATTCTAAACACATTAGGTACAATTTACAATTATACCAAGCCAATTTACCTACAAATCTGTACAATTTTGGAGTTTGAGAGGAAATGGGAGGTCGCGGAGAAAACCCAAGCAGGTCATGGGAAGAACGTACAAACTCTGTACGGTCAAGCACCCGTAGTCAGGATCGAACCCGGATCCCTGGCGCTGTAAGGCAGCAACTCTACCGCCACAGGGCCGCCCCTCTCTCTGGAGAACATGGATCACATGACAAGATCAAACATCTGTTCTATGTATCAATTCTGGTGCTTGTTAGTCTCGGCTACATTGACTGTCAATGGTGCATAGCCACATTCAGCATTAAAGAGCAAGACATAGCATCTGAATTCTTGACCAACTTTTCTTCCAGTGAAAGTGCCCTTTGCGGTGAGGTCAAAATTCTTTAAATGAGGCGCCTCTCATCAGAAAGTACAGAGATGTTGCATCACTGGACTTAACTGGCTTACAATATAGAGTAATTTTCTATATCTATATATATAATTAAAAGTCTCACCTTGACCACTTCCTGTCTGCACTGTATGTTGATTTTAGAAAAAATGCTACCTTATATCGCTATGATTTTTGGCCATCTTACTCACAGTCCTCCTCCGCTGAGGCAGCCCTGAGGATTTTTCTGATCAATGAAAAATAAAAAAGTTGTGAATGTTTAAAAAATCTTGCGACCAGCTGATTGGTCCTCTTGCTTGTCAATCAACATGATGAAGGTAATGTGCCTTCCGGGGGGGGCAGGCCTATAAAATTTTGGATGCTTGGACGTGGGTCAGTCACTCTGGAAGATCGTGAGGGAGGGGCCACAACTGTGAATCAACTGAACTGTGAGTCTGCAATGTATTTGCAATAAATGATTTGTTAGCCTTTAATGAAAATGCAATGAACTGTGTGGCCTGCCCTGTGCTTGAAACTGCAATGGCAATGGAAATTAAATGAAAATGCAATGAGCTGTTTGGCCTGCCCTGTGCTTGAAACTGCAATGGAAATGAAATGAAATGAGTTGATTGGCGTGCCTGAAACTACTAATTTCGGCCCACAAGGCCCCTATTAGCCGAAAAATCAGTCCTTTTTCCCCAAAATGCCCGAATTATCCCAGGAGGGGCATTTTGGCCCAAAAGGCCCATGCCAGGCCAGGAAAAGTCCAGAAAAAGTGCCTTTCACTGAGATTTCATTCAGATTTTTTTTAAAAGAGCCCCCTCAGCCCATCAGGCCTGTACTAGCCCAGGAGGCGTCCCTTCGGGGGGGCAGGACAAGTTTTCTCCCTGCAAGTATTAATCCTCACACCAGTATTTTTCTCCCTCCCTTCATTGGCTCCCTGTGAGATCCAAGCCAGGATAGACTTTCCTCCTTCATTGCTGTGGTCTGCAGAAAAGGATGGAAAATGTCCAAATTTGATTCTCCACCCTCCCCCTTCTGTCTCACAGAGTCTCTTGCCTGTCAATCAACACGATGAAGGTAATGCGCCTTCCGGGGGGGCAGGACTAGAAAACCTTGGATGCCTGGACGTGAGTTGGAATTGTAAGATCACGAGGGATAGGCGACAACTGCGAATCAACTGAACTGTGAGTTTGCAATGTATTTGCAATAAATGATTGGTTACCCTTTAATGAAAATGCAATTAACAGTGTGGCCTGCCCCGTGCTTGAAACTGCAATGAAAATGGAAATTAAATGAAAATGCAATGAGCTGTTTGGCCTGCCCTGTGCTTGAAACTGCCATGGAAATGGAATTGAAATGAAAATGCAATGAGCTCTTTGGCCTGCCCTGTGCTTGAAACTGCAGTGGAAATGGAAATAGACTTTCCTCCTTCATTGCTGTGATCTGCAGAAAAAGATGGAAAATGTCTAAAATTGATTCTCCACCCTCTCCTCCTTCTCTCTCACAGTCTCTCACCTGTTTTGGGCCGAATGTCTGGCAGCTTCTAAATCTCCAGGAAACAAATGACATCCCCCACTCTGTTCTCTGCTCAACTGGTGTAGATGGACTGTGACTGGACCGAGAAGCCATAGAAGAACTTGTCTCCCAAGATTCTTCGAAGATTGACACAAAATGTAGGAGTCACTCAGCGAGACATGCAGCATCTCTGGAGATAAGGAATGGGTGATGTTTCGTTTCAACCCATTTCCTGCTGAGTGACTCCAGCATTTTGTGTCTCTCTTTGGTGTAAACCAGCAACTGCAGTCCCTTCCTACCGACCCCAAGATCCTTCGTTCAGGGCAAGGCTGACCAGTGAACATGCTGGCAGTGTAGATGCCTTGAAGGACTACAGAAGCTGGAAGCAGAAAACATAGAGTTCACCAACAAAATCTTCTCTTCATGGTCCACAAAGAGATGGCCATAAGAGAGTAGAACTAGTCTCTGTTTGATTATTATCAAAGATCTCGAGTGCAAAAGAGCAGAATCGATTACTGCCTGTACTCTTGCGGAAGCAGCAAGTGTGGCAAATCCCAGGGCCGAAGATGCCATTTCCTTCATAGCAAAACTGAAAAAAGAACTGGAGTTGTCTCTCTCTGTGGGTCATTGATGTTGAGGGAAGCAGCAATCCAAGGTACTCAAACCATTTTCGCGCTTGAAGGGTAAAGATCCTCTTGAAGGGTAAAGAGGAGGGTGGACTTTGTTCAGAGGGCAGGTCAGTGGCAGCTGACTGCAATGATCTAAAGGGCAGGAAGCTGAGAATCACTGGGAGCCTCACCTCTGTCGAGAGAACATACCAGTGCATGAGGGATGTCACGTCTCTGTAACTGCAGACTCGAAAAATACCGAGCCGGCAAATTGATCGGAGAGGTGCAGGTACTGTGTGGTATGTCTAAAGAACTGTTGAAGTAGTGTAATTGCCAGTGGACATGCATTTATTCCTCATGCGAGGAAGGGGCTGGTGGTCGAGGGAGGGGCAGGTGGTCAAGTACAGGCCGGCAGAGGGTGCCGGAGGTCAGAACGGCTGCGTGGGTGTTGGGTACTTCACTGAGAACAAAAGGGGACCCGGCGTGGGGGGGGGGGGGGCAGGAACATAGGGAGAACCATTTGGGACTAAATGGAACACTTTGTAACTTTGTCAGTGCCCTTTATGTGGCGGCTCTTTGCATACCTTGAGTAAGGAAAACAAAGAATCTCACTGTGCCATGTTACATGTGATAACAAAGTATCATCCATTCATGCTCAGTGGCTGCAACAGTGCCTGTGTGACCTTCATTACCTGTGCCAAAGCTCCCAGCATTAGAGTGATACGGGTCACATAACCTCTGAGGCAGCTTCTGCAAAATAGGCAGCACCAGGTAGCTTCAATGCATACTTCGGGATACAGTACGTTTGTCATCTGCTTTAAATTTGTCTCATGAAGTAACTAACATCAGCCAAATACATCTTTAATTCGTGAGTAAAGTAAGAAGGGGATGCACATAACATCTAGTTCTACTGACACGACCCTGGAAAGATCATTTCTAGAACTATTGATGTGGGGTGAAACTTGCTTAATATTATTGAGGCACCTTGACAAATCAGGACACTAGCATGGATTGTGAACAGAAGCAGCTGGTCCAATTTCACTTCAAGCATGTTCTGAAATAATGCAAACAGTCATAGTCATACAGCATTGGAACAGGCCTTTTAGCCCAACTCTTCCATGCTGACCAAGATGCCCCTTCCCAGCTAGTCCAATTTCCCCACATTTGGTCAATATCCCTCCAAACCCTTTCTCTCCGTGTAACTGTTCAACGGTATTTTGGAGGTCGTTATCGTACCTGCTTCAACTACTTCCTCTGGCAGATCTTTTCATATACCCACCACCCCCTGAGTGAAACAGGTGTTCTTCTAACCTTAAACCAGTGCCCTTCTGTTCTTGATTCCCTGCCTTGCAGAAAAGTAATAAAGAGGAACTGCAGATGCTGGTTTATACCAAATTCTGAATGTCCCGACTCAAAATGTCACCTTACCATTTCCCCCGAAATGCTGCCTGACCTGCAGAGTTATTTTTGCATTTTGTGTCTATCTGTTGCAAAAAATATTCTGCACCTTCAATCTATCTATTCCCCTCCTGATTTTATACATTTCTCTAATATAACCCCTCAGCCTCCTGCACTCCAAGGACTAAATTCCTAGCCTGCCCAATCACTTCCTACAACTAATGCCCTTGAGTTTTGGCAACATCCTCATAAATCTTCTTTGCATTCTTTCCACCTTGATGACATCTTTCCAAAGCAGGGTGACCAAAAATGAATCTAATACTTCAGGTACTGCCTCATGTCTTATAAAGCTGTAACATAATGTCTCAACTTTGATACTCACCTACCTGTCCTTATGCCAAAAGTATCTTATCACTCCACCTACCTGTGAAGCCACTTTCAGGAAATATGTATTTGTGTTCCTCGATCCCTCTACAACACTCCCCAGGACCCTGAGAATTTTCACTGTGAATGTCCTGCCCTGCTTTGACTTCCAAAATAACAAACCTCATTCTAATCCAAATTAAACACCATTCGCCATTCCTTAGCTCACTTGTCCTGCTGTTCATGATGCTGCTAAAGATCTCTATAACCATCTTCATTGTCTACAATATCACCTATTATAGTATCATCTGCAAACTTACTAATATTTTGTACATTCTCATGCAAATCATTGATATAGATGATTAACAGCAATGAGCCCAGCATTGAACCTCAAGGCACTCACTAGTCACAGGCCTTCAAACACTACTCCATGTTTCCTACAAGTAAGCCAATTCTATATTCAATTAGCTAGCTCTTCCTAAATTCCATGTGATCTAACCTTCCAGAGTAGCCTATGAGATGGAATCTGGAGTATATTATAGATAAAGTTGAAAATATGTTAATCTGATAACTGTTTGATTGTAAACTGCCAATGGTAGTCTGGATTTTGTATTAGTCTGTATTTGTGTTTGTTTGAATAAAAGCTCTTTGTTTAAAAAAAAAAACCCATAATTTACCTCATGTAACATCGAATTTGGATCACACAGAACTGTCAAACAATGCTGCATGATTTAATTTCTAGGCATGGGTATTTAGGAAGGATTGTTATCACAAAGCCGCAATCATATTTTTTTCACAAGCAGGGTGAAGAGAAAGCCATCGTGAGAAACCTGCAGTTGCCATTCAAAGAGAGCAAGCTGTGTATTATTCCCCGTTTTCAAGGATTTTTGCACTGCAGAGATTGGATTCAGTTTCTTTCCAGCATTCATTTATTTTGGCCATGGAGGTACAGCAATAGGAAGTGACTGCCCGTGATGCCAAGTGGCACATGCTTTAATATCAAGTCCTGCCAAACTACTGCACAGTTACCTCCCTGTGCCAAATCCAGCTATTTATTGTGTAGGAAGGAACTGCAGATGCTGGTTTAAACCGAAGATAGACACAAAAAGCTGGAATAACTCAGCAGGACAGGCAGCATCTCTGAAGAAGGGTATCGACCCAAAATGTCACACATTCCTTCTCTCCAGAGATGCTGCCTGTCCCGCTGAGTTAACCCAGCTATTTATTTATGAGCATAGAAATGTATCTAAAGTGATGCGGTGATGACTAAAGTATTCAGCTGTGAGGCATTGCATAGTTGTGCTGTCAAACGAACTTTACTCAACCATTACAACCATTCGGTGTGGCAGGAGTAGAGTTGGTGCCTTACCCTGCAGAGCCAGGTTCGATCCCGACTATGGGTGCTGTCTGTACAGAGTCTGTACGTTCTCCACGTGACCACTCCTCCCACACTCCAAAGACCAACAGGGATGTAGGTTAATTAGCTTAGTGTATGTGTAAATTGTTCCTAGTGTGTGCAGGCTGGTGTTAATGTATGGGGATCGCTGGTCGGTGCAGGCTCAGTGGGCCAAAGGGCTGTTTCCACACTGTTTCTCTAAACTAAATTAAATATTAACATCCATATGCCACAGTGACAGTCAGTGTAGATATAGCCCTCAACCGTTACAGAATTGAATATTGATTATAGAATAGTACAACACAGGAACAGGCCCTTTCTCCCACAAAGTCTGTGCTGAATATGATGCCACATTAAACAAATCTCTTCAATTCCTGCATTTTCATGTGCCTATCCAAAATCCTAAAATGTCATTATGTTATTCACCACCACCTCCACTCCTGACAGCATGTTCCAGGCATCCACCACCATCTGTGTTAAATAACCTGCCCTTCATCTCTCCTTTAAACTTTACCCCTCTTACCTTACATCTATGCCCTCTAGTCTTTGAAATATCCAACCTCAGAAAATGGTTCAGACTATCTACCCTATCTATGCCTATCATAATTTTATATACTTCTATCAGGTCTCACCTCATACTCTGGTACACCAGAGAAACGTTTGTCCAACGTTTTCCAAAGCTAATACTTTCTAACCCAGGCAGCATTCTAATAAATCTCTTCTGCACCCTCTCTAAAACCACATTAGGTGTTCTTTCAGCAATGGGAATATCACTAATGTAATCTAGTTTGCTTCCAGTTAAGCATCAGCAAAAATGTTATTGCTTTTAACACTGACTGCCAATGCATCCTGATGGAGAACATTACTGTCGAAGTTGATAGGGTTATCTTCATAAAGAAGATATTTGGGGTCATTTTGCAAGTAAGCAACGCAAGTTAAAACCTTTGACCGGCCAATGCGTACATGAAAATTCCAGTCATCTTTGCATGTCCTTTAACATCATCAACATATCTCATGATGCAAGGTTACCAATGCACAACTATGAAGGAGATTTAAACTCTCACATAGTGCCTTCAGTTTAATATACAGTTTGTGCCTCCTCTTATATGAGAAGTTCAGCACACAAGCAATATCAAGGGGCTCCCACAATGTACCAACCATGGACGTAAGATAAATGTGATTTATTGAAGTTTATGCTACAACATGAGAAGAATTGATGAAGATACAATTGGAATTGTTTCATGTGCCTCATCTTCCTGTGCTTACCAGCACCTGCCCCACAGCAATAGGTTTTTCCATCAGCACACTCAGAAATCGTGAGAATGTATGAAAATAGAAACAGGAGCAGGTCATACAGCTCAACGAGCCCACTCCACTTTACACAAAACCAGGCTCGATGAACTGCTCAAACGCCGGTTTCCTGCTTTATGCCCAGGACAGCGGAGGTTTGCAACAGTCGATCTGCTGCCTCTCGGCGCCACAGACCTGGGTTTGATCCTGACCTCGGGTGCTGTCTGCATGCGTTTTGCATGTTCTCCCTGTGACCACGTGGGTTTTCTCTGGGTGCTCCGGTTTCTTCCCACATTCCAAATGTGCAGGTTTGTAGATTAATTGACTTCTGTAAATTGTCCCTAGTGTGTAGGACATACAAACTAGTGTTCGCTGGTCGGATTATATTACATATAAACATAGAAACATAGAAAATAGGTGTAGGAGGAGGCTGTTCAGCCCTTCGAGCCAGCACCGCCATTCATTGTGATCATGGCTGATCATTCCCTATCAATAACCCATGCCTGCCTTCTCCCCATATCCCTTGACTCCACTAACCTCTAGAGCTCTATCTAACTCTCTCTTAAATCCATGCAGTGATTTGGTCTCCACTGCCCTCTGTGGCAGGGAATTCCATAAATTCACAACTCTCTGGGTGAAATTTTTTTTCTCACCTTTATTCTAAGACTGTGGCCCCTGGTTCTGGATTCGCCCAACATTTGGAACATTTTTCCTGCATCTAGCTTGTCCAGTCCATTTATAATTGGATGATATTGGATGATGCAGAAACAGGGGGGGCGCTGGTCGGAGTGGGTGCAGTGGGCTGAAGGGCCACTGTATCTCTAAACTCTAAAATCTAAACACTTGGTTCTTCCGATACGCATGAACCTATTTATCTGTCCTGAATGTGATCAATGACTGACCTTGTACTGTCTCCAGATTGGAGATTTCTAAAGATTCACCACCTGCTGAGCAGAGAGATTTCTTTACATTTCAATCTCACTGAAAAGAGGCCCTAAAGTCCACATCAGACATGGTGAAGCCAAGTGGGGTTAGACTGTGAAAATCCAAGAAGAACTTGCAATAATATCGCTACTTTTGCAAAGTTGCTCAATGCTCCAGTATTTCAGGAAGCACTATATATACACAGAGGGATTGTTGTTTTTATCTTGACTCTCTTCTGCATTTTAATTAATGACAAAGAAGGACAAGGCACATACTGTAGTTGTAATTCCCTCTGTAATATATTGTGGGAAATACATCACTTGGTATTGTGGTGAGTTAACCCATCAATATTTAGAATAGATGTCCACCACTTAACCTACTGCAGGGGTATGGCAGCATGTTAATTATTGTAATCCAGCGTCTGGCTAGTGATATGGATTCATGAGTTCAAGTGGTAGACAGGGAATTTAAATTCCGTTAATATAATAAATTTGGAATAATAGCTAGTATCAGTGAAGGTGGCCATGAAAGCACCAGATTGTTGTAAAGACCATCTGGTTCATTTATGTATTTTAGGGAAGAAAAATCTGTCAACATTATCTAGCCTAGTCTATGATTGAACGCAGGTTAGCTGGCTTATCAAAGCATTCAGTTCAAGTAATGAACTGGTCTTGCCGCCAATGTCCATGTCTTGTGCAAAGGAAAACTCCTTTTAATTGAATCCCTCATGTAAGATATAACATGAGGAATGCAGGTAAGAGGAGTAACCTGATGGGTTTTGCAAGCTGCCTCCTGGGGTTCCGTTTGGCTAAGACCTTCCTGGGTTGGGTCCTCCGTACAATACTGCGTTCAAACAGACTGTGGATACTGTGGGATATTGATTGATGTTGTGTGCTTGCCTGCTACACCATGTGCTTCTGGGGGAACAGTAACCATCAGACCCTTAAATTGTGTTTTTTTGTTCTTCTCAAATCTTTGTCGAAGGGTTTGCAGCATCTGACCTAACAAACTGTTTTCCCTCACATAATAATGCGCAATTCTGCAGCAATTTGCCGATTAACCAGCTGTCTTTGCCTTCTCACTGCTATTTCAGGTACTTAACTGCTTTCTAATTGCAGCTCACAGCTGATTTGGAGGATTACTGCTGTTCCCTCATCATTGGTAGCCTGTTATGCAGGACGAAATGCCAGAATTTTAGCCAACAGAATGCAAATAGCGAAATAGGGCATAAACCAGATGGAACAGATTCTCCCAAAACCTCGTGTAACCTAGAGCCACCTCTCAAAGAGCACATGGGCAATAATTTATAGGCTTTGGTTATTGACTATTTAAATATACCTTGATTGGCTAGCCTCCCCATTTTCCCATGAATACAGACTCCATTGGAAAAGGCTGTTAGGCAATATGACATTATCATAATTTTTTAGACTCGGGTTCTCAAAGGAATGGAAGATGAAGGCGCTTCTCGAAATTTTGATAGCAAGGGTTGCATTTTTAATTAAAAAGAACTGTACAAATGGATTTGATGCCATGCCAAATTAAATTTTACTTCTTTGGATTTAAAATATTTAAATATTGATGCCGAATGTGTGAATTTTTTAAAACTTTGCACTCAAACTCCTAATGCGTGTAACAGCACTTATTTGTATCACAAAATCTACTAAGTTCCAGGCCTAAATTATCATAGCCTATATTTCATTTTAAAGTATCATACAATGTGCAAACTCTGACATATAATACTGTGTGGCCAGAAATATTGAAAAGTATGTAGATTAGTCTGGTTTCTTAACTCTGGTTCATAGTGTAAATGAGTTATTGTACTCGATGACAGGCCTTCTTGATATTTTTTGGCTATGCCCTGATTGAGTTACGTATTAAAAGTATCAATTATGAATGTGCTGAAAATTCAATTAAGATCAAATATCCAGTCACTAACCTGCCGATCCTATGCTATCAAATACAGTGTATAAGAACAGAATAAAATCTACATAATTAAAAAACCTTGCTTCTGGAATTTATCCGCATGTTAAAAAGTGTCCACTGCAAAGAACAATGCAGCAACTACTACAAAATTGAACGATCAAAATATTATTTTGTGGCTACAAAAGTTGCCCTCCCTATTCTGGATATCCTGGGCCAGGACTCTGTCACTTTAATGTCCGTAGGTTCTGTCGTTCACTTGCTCTGGTCCTCATTCCCAAGACTCACAGTTCCCATTCTCCACAGTAAACTGCAGCCAAATTCCACCTTCAAAATCTCCTTTGCACCCAGACACTCAGCTTAAGATCAACAGTCTTGTCAAGTTGTGCTGAATTAGCAATATTCCCATTACACACAGCAATACCAGTAGATCTTGGATATTGATGGATTATGGTCATTGCAACCCTTCCTCCTTTTATTTTCGAGTAGTTATGCACATTTTCACCCCTTTTATGAATATATCTTCCCTTAGTTCACAATTTCTTTGTATTCTTTTCTTTTTTTTCCCATGGAGAATTTATTGTAAAGGATCGGAATGACATTCATCAGATAACCTTGTGGGAATGCCTCATGGTTTTGATATATACTGTAGGATATAAAATTACATGTTTTACCTCTTCAAAATGCAGGAGAGTGAACTGAGTGGGATGACAAAAGTGGGGGGAAAACCTAACTTTGACACTGACATTTTTTAAGATATGGCATTGACATTCTGCATCTAAAAGTACATTGGAGAAACTTATAGGCATTTTTATTAATAGCATTCTGTAAATATCTTAAAAAGGTCACCCTCTTATGTGAAGTGCCTTGCTACTGCAATTTAATGTTGGAAAAGGGCTCCATCAAATTGCATTTGATTTATATCACAATGCATTGCTACTATTATTTTTATTTAAACTTATGATATGCTCTTTATTATAACCCAGAGAAATTGAAACAGTGATATTAATATCAAAATAATTGAAACAATGATTAGAATGTATTATAATATATAGAGTCCATGTAATTTCCAATATTATATGAGCTAGTAATAAAAACTTGCTTTTCTACTGAATACACTTTCAAATTTAGTCTACAATTCATTTTTCATTGTTGATTCTGCTGGTTAGATGTAAGTACCACTAGATTTTCCCTTCAGGAGTCAAATGCGCCCAGAGGCCTCCATTTCACCAGACATTGACTGCAGACACTTCTCTCACCCAATATAACTAACTACAGTTGGGACAACAAGTCTCTTCTGCTAAGAAAGTGGATGGAAATTCAATCACCACAAGGTACATATGATTGAATCGACGGGAATAGATAGAACGATAATGAAAGATGACTATCTTTTCTGCAGCTATTCAATGAAATGTTAGAAGCCACCCAGCTACGATAACAATGTATTGAGTAATCTGACCTAGAGTCAAAATAGTTGAGGCTATGAAGGATGTCAAAAGTTTTGTTATTAATGTGGAAACGTTTAAATTTAGGGAAGAACTTAAACAAAGTGGGAAAGTTACAGGAAAACAACAAACTGAAGTATATCTATGTAGGTCAATCCGTATTGATAATGTCAGGCATCTATGAGATTTCACAGCTGATGTGCTGCAAGAAAGGATCAGGTGTGAGAAGTTGCACAGGTAGAGGTAAGTCCTTCCACGGAAAGGCGTAGCTCCAGCTGGATACAAACAAACTGAAGCAGTCACCAATGTAAAGATGGGACGTAATGGTAAGGATACAGTGTTTATGTCAAGGGTACCAGATGTTGACTTTAATCGTCCCTACGTTAAGCTCATGTAAAATGCAGTTAATTAATGGATGGGATGTCAGACAAAAGCTCTGATAGCATAGAAGCTAATACAGATGATGGGGAGGTTGCCTGGGGAAGTTAATCAACTAAAGCTGATATTAAGGTTAAACCACATTCCTTATTTGCAATGTGTAGGAACGGCAGATGCTGGTTTACACTGAAGATAGACACAAAATGCTGGAGTAATTTAGCGGGGCAGGCAGCACCTCTGGAATAGAAGGAATGGCTGATGTTTCAGGTCGAGACCCTTCTTTAGACTGTTGATCTTCCTTATTTGCAAGTCAGTCAGAAACTTTCAAAACAACACAAGTGTGCAATTATATGTAAGACCTCACGTGGCTGTCTGAAATGATCAATTCCTACAAAGGTTTCCCAAATTTGGATTCGCCATTAAACAAAACAAAATGGTGTAAAGTCCTTGCACCTCACTCATAAACATGAAGACAACTCATCATAAAAATCTTCGGGTTTTCCTTTTCCTCTGCGTTACGAATCACATGCAAGTAACGTATTTTAAGACGGAAAATTGCCTTTTCTCTTTCCTCAAGGTTTCAATTCTTGTTACAAGGCGGAGAAAAGGGGATTTGGCATTTTTAATGTCCTTTCTATCTCTTTTTTGGCCCTCCCTTAAAAACACTCTTCCTCGGTGTGTATATTTCATTCCTTGTGTTAGAATTGAGAGTACACTTGCCTTTGAGGCAAAAGGTTATGAGTTTAAGTTCCCACGATTGTGCTGTTGGGTACTGTACCAGGAAACATCCTAACATTCATCACTTAGATGGTACACTAAAATGAGGCACCTTTTGCTCTTATTGGTGGACTTGATAGATCCCTTGCCTTCTCATGGGAAATTTGAAAGACGAGCATGGCATGCGTCCTGACCTATATTTTTCCCTGAAACAAAACCACAGAAATAGATCATTTGATCATTAGAACGTTGCTCTTTCTGGGAGCTTGCTGTGCACAAAGAGATTAATGTCTATTGCAAAAGGTGGCTACATTTCAAAAGGCATTTCTGTTGTAAAGCAGTTCCAGGTAACAGACAAGATGCTACAGTATATAAATGAAAGTCTTTTATGCTGCAAAATTTTTTGTTTCCGATTCTGCACAGTTCATTGAAGATTCTTCAGGCATTTTGTTTAGGAGATGCACAATTGCTTGTGCTATACTGGTCCCTGATGCTCTGTAAAATGGCATAGTTGAATAGTTGGCTGGCAGTAACGTCCCATGCAGAAATTCTGCAGAAAATTTGTGAAAAGTGTACATCTGGTAACATTCAGAGCAAAGTTAAACAGATGACCACAAGAGCCACGGTGGACACAAAATGCTGGAGTAACTCAGCAGGACAGGCAGCATCTCTGGAGAGAAGGAGTGGGTGACGTTTCAAGTCGAGACCCTTCTTCAGACCACAAGAGCCATGACTGTAGCTGGTCAGTGATATTAGGCAACACTGAGCGAGATTGCCAGCCTAATCATTTAGCTCTGGATAATTCCTGCATTTTCATCCGCACACTACCGCCTCAACTCCACCGGCCCACCCCTCTTCTGGCTTTAACTCTCTTTCACCCTCAAACTCACACTATTGATTAAAAGGCCCATCCTTTTTTCCTCCCAATAAAAAACTCTGTTCTTGCCACATTGCATTTGATGTATGACCTGCTTCCACAGTTTTCCCTCCCCAGGCACTTTGTCAGCCTTAGCTCTGAGCCTTTATACATCCCTGTCCAATCACTGAGCCTGACTGCAGCCTTGTCTCTGCTTAAGAATTGGAATGCCTATCTATTCCTATGCTGGCAAATTAAAAACTTTCCAATTTATGCAAATAGTGGGTAAGCTGACAACCTAAAAACACATACAAAATATGTCAAGCACAAAGATTAGTGGCACTTTGCCACTTGAAATACCATTAGAAGTGGCAGAAAGAGTAATTATACTAATTAGAAAAATAGATGGAGACCAAATACATAACATGTTAAAAGCAAATTGTTATGGAAAGTAAACAAAATAGTTAGGGATCGGCACGGTAAATTAATTTTAAATATTCTGTTTAATATTTAAAAGCTGTTAATAATTTTATATGAAACATGGGAGATTAATTAGCAATGAAAAATAATTTACAAACATTACACGTGACACATGAAAGGCCACTATAGACTTCAGGAATATCTTGATGATGACAGGATACATTATCCAATGGTGATGATGGTTTAATTATCATGGAATATTTTATTCCTTGGTCACTTCCTACAGATTCTATTCTTACCCTGAAAGTCATCAATTTTGTAAAACAACTCACTTTGGTGAAGATGTGGCTGAACCTACAGCAGTGTGCAGTGGGAATTAGATGTATCATTACTATAGTGCTTTGCTCAGCTCCGAGAAGTCCTTAGCCATATGTGCACCATTTGCTGCAGTGCATTTTTAAGTATCAAACAACCTTTGCTGTTGTTAGTGGATGTTATTCAATGGCTGAAGGGCTACTTTCATAATGCAAGTTTTAGTTTCTACCAACGGTGGAGAAATCACTCTTTTTTTTCAGTCCACAATAAACAGTCCAGCAGCATAAAGTGTGTGTCGGGATCAATACAAATATTTTTAAAATGCACCATGGCAAGCATCAAACATGTAAAATCGTGAAAGCTGTCAAACGGTTAGATGAACTATTCTCTTGTATGTAATATTAATGTCCCTGATCTTCCTGCGCTGCATGCTGTTGCCCCATTCATCGCGCGAGTGTTTGGACTTGTTCCCAAACCTCTGCCTGCGATATTTTGTAAGGGGCTAAAAGATGGACAAGAGCAGGCTTGCATTGCTGGCCATCTCATACTTCATTTTCCTGGCTGTGGAAATGGCCCTCCACTGCTATGAACATCCTGCTTGCTTCCTGGCTGAGGTCAGGAAATCACCATATTGATTACACGGGCATTTTCTTTACCCAGAGAAGAGCCACTCACAAAAACCTTTTCAGTTTCACTGAGCGTGTCTGTCAGACAACAGTTCTCAGGCCGCCTTTTATTTGAAATCAGTGTAAGATTTTAAATGGCATGTTCAAGTATTAAATGTGTATATACAATTAAATGGAAAATTCCACCTAGTTAAATTAATAATTGCATAGGGTTAACCTTTGCTATTACTAACTGTGCTAACCAACAACTTTTAAACCACAATTGGTGACCATTCTATGCCAGTGATGTAAATTTGTCCGTATAAAATCTACCATAAGTGAAATTATAATAGGACTTATATTTATTGAAGGCTGTAACCCGACTGTATACCCAGTGCTTCAATTTCCTTGTAATGCAAAAACCAGATGTTTGACATGGCTGCACCTCCTCATAGCTTTGGCCTTTAGCAAATGTTTTACAACTACTCACTAGCAGTGTTTCCCATTCAAGACAGGAAGCTGAGGTAATCGTGAAACATGAAGCCCAAGCAGCATCCTTAACTCACATGCACGGCAGCTGCTGCTGTCTCCCTCTCGCACCTTTGGCACAGACCTGCTTCTGAGGATGACTGATATCAAAAGAGATGCATGAATTCAGCCAGTGATAAGAGCTTCCCCATTCATTAAACCCAATAAGAAATAATTTATCACACAATGGGAAACATTTGAAAAACAGACCCACGACTGAGGGAATTAACCCCTTAAAAACAAGGATTGACAATTAATTTGATGCAGCCTTTTAAACATAGTTGTGAGCTGATTTGCCATACACTGAGCAGTAAAATGATTTCATTAAAGCTAACCAAATGTAAGGAGTGTTAATTTGTTCCAGAATATAATGTTATTGAATTCATATGTTGTGGGGTTCTCAAACAATCAGCCTTGAAATATTTATGAGCTCGCATGGGGTGTTCACACATTTACTAAACATTGTTAATAAAATGCCAGATTTAACTATTTGATTGCTTAGTATTTTTTTGTTGTTGTTAGTATTAAGCCAGGTAACCAAGCAAGGGAACATATAACACTTATGTAATAATGAATTATGAGTCTTACATTATTTGATTATGCTTCGAGCTTCATTAACTCATAACAAAGAATTCAATGTTATCTTATTTGTACAGCAACATATTTTGGACACAAAGGCTTAAAGTTGGTGTAAATGGCAACAAATGAAATAAATATGAAATTGTCATTCTGCACTGTTTGAGTTGCTTATTTGAGAATGGATGCAATATTGTTCTTGATTTGTAATTTACCTGCTGTAAATTGTTAATCACTTATTAATAAGCTTGATGTTATTTATTTTGTTTATTAGGTGGCGTGTATCAAGAGGGAATCACTAGGATAGATGCCTCAGAAGTTTGATTTGGTTCTTATAGCTATCTATTGTTACCTTAGAATTCCAATAACGGGTTTGTGAGACCAATGCTATGATATGGGATACAGTATTGTCTATTCAAAGTCTGTCTTTGTAGCCTGTGACTGTCTAAAATATAAAGAATGCTGCATTCATTCAAAATATTATTTTATATCTCTGTCTTTATAGTTAAGTATATCAGTGAATTGGTGACAGTCACATTGTGTTAATTCTGTAAAACAGTGCCTTGTTACTTCAATACAAATCATGTCCTTTCTTGGCAATGACAGATAAACTTTATGAAACAAAATGTTGTAATTCAAGCTTAATATATTTCCTGAAGATCTCTTGCCTAAAGGCAGACTATTTTAACTAGAATGTTTCTTTGTGCGTGCCAAACTCCGCGATCCTTTTCTGGCAGAAGGCAAAATTATTGGCGGTTGAGTAAAATTGAAACAGTTTTTTCATCTCATATGATCTTCACTGCTGAGGAATGTCTGAACCAACAAGAGTTGAGCATTCTCAATGAGCTTCACAATGAACTGGGTCAATTTCATTTGACTATCAATTTAGTTTCCAATTCTTTTAGCAATTGTTAGCTGAATTCCAGACTTTAACCAGTAAAAATATAATTGCTAGAATGTTATTGAAAAACTCTGGAAGGATAGGCCAACAACAACCATGTAGAGAGAGCAAAAGTGAGGGGAGAGAGAGAGAGAGAGAGAGAGAGAGAGAGAGAGAGAGAGAGATGGCCTGGCCAAGATGGCCATTCGCGGGTCCAGGCAGCGGGCGGTCGATGGTCAGGCTAGAGTCGGCTGCCTGCCCCTTTTCCGGGCCTACGTCCGTGCACGTGTGTCCCTGGAGCGGGAACATGCGGTGTCCACGGGGACTCTGGAGGCCTTCCGTGGGCGCTGGTCACCGCGTGGGGTTCAGTGTATTGTGAACAATGATTGTATTGTTGTACTATAATGGTTGTATATAGTGCCATTTTTGATTATGGTTTGATGTGTTGTATTATATGATTGTGTCAATAAAGTTTTTGAAACTAAAAAAAAAAAAAGAGAGAGAGAGAGAGAGAGAGAGGTTTTTAATAAAAGTCAAGATACTTGGCATTTGGCAGTCAAAGGGCTTTCAGGAATGGCTGAGTAAATACTGTAAGCTTGGGAATTGTTGGGTTGAGTTGCCATAATTAGAGGAGTGTAGTGCTTTGGAGGGCCAGGGCCCTTGGGGAGAATATACAAGAAAAAGGTGAAAGAGCATTGAGGAATTTGAAGGTAAAGGTTGAGAATTTTAAGGATCGCTTAACTGAGAGGCAAAGTCAATCAACCAGCAAATGGGTAATGTGTGATTTTTGTGTGTTTGTAGATGAGTAGCCAAACTGTGGATGACCGCAAAACATACTCCAAAATAATCTAATCTGACGATAACAAACACATGAGTAATAGTTTCAACAGTAAATGAATGGGGACATGGGGTAAGGTTAGAGAGGTAAACATTGTCTACCTGAGTGATGACCTTCATGTGAAGTCAGAAGGTTAGATCAGAATCAAGCAGGGAATTAACATTACACACAGTTTGGTTCATCTTTACACAATTGCCAATGAGTGAAAATGGGGCCAATGGCAAAAGAATGACTGATTGAAAGTAAGGAGTTGAGCTTTCCAAATACTGGAGGAAATTTCTGCTCATCGTTTACTGAAAATTTGATAATGTAAAAATAGTGAAGATGTTAAGCAAAGTGCTGGCAAGGTAGAGATGAATGGGTTCAACATGCATGTGGATGCTAATGACTAGTTTTCAGATGGCATCACCCAGAAACACTATGCACCTGGGGTGTAGGTTGGGTCCAGGGATAGATGTGCAGGGACACCAGGGAAGATTGTACAGAAGCAGAATGAATACCCACAGGAGGTGATTCCTGGGATAAATAAGAACAGAATAAAGTGAGTGCACCCAAGGACAATTATGTGGTTGTGTATACCAAAGAGGCAGATGGATCAAGAATAAATAGAGGCAGTTTATGTTTTTCAATGAAACATAAGCAGTTATATCTGAAGGCATCATTTAAATACATCCAAATATGATTGAAATTGCAATGTTTAATTGTTGTGAGCCACTTTTCATTTTGAGAGATATTGGGCAACAATCATCAATTGTATGTGGTAACTTTGAATGAGAACATTCTGTGAGCATAGCAGCTTCGGAAATTGTGTCTTTTACTTTGCAGCCTTTCTTATATAGAAGCCACCCTCCAGTCTTCAGTTATCCCAACTGTGGCTACGGTTGATACTAATATCATTACCATGATACATTCAATCAGGTCCTGGTTTTTCTTCTACTTTTATGCATTTTAGGATCTCCAGCACCTCCTTTTCCGTAACGTGGACTCTGTTCAAGTCAATCATGGTTAATTGTACCTTCATGGTCAATACAGATGAGAAATGTTCCTTTAACACGTCGCCCATCTCCTGAGCCTCCAAACATAGATGTCTTTGTTGAGCTCTAAGGGTCCCAAGTCCCTAGTTACTGCTTTGAAGTCTGAAGAAAGGTCTCGACCTGAAACGTCACCTATTTCCTTCGCTCCATAGATGCTGCCTCACCCGCTGAGTATCTCCAGTATTTTTGTCTACCTTCGACTTTTCCAGCATCTGCAGTTCTTTCTTAAACACTTTGAGATATTATATTTCTCTGAGATATATATGGCTGTGCATAATCCGCAGAGAACAATGTTTATAGTTTAAGGTGACTTTTGTTATGCTTTCACATTAGTCATGGTTTAGTGTTGATCATCTTCAAAGGAATGCACAAAATTCTACCCTGTCATTACCACTCAGTTTTAGTTTAATTTAGTTGAGAGATACAGCGTGGGAACAGACCCTTCAGTCCATTGAATCTACTCCGATCAACAATCCCTGCACACTAGCACTAATCTACACATATTAGGGACAATTTACAATTTTGCCAAGCCAATCAGCCTAAAACCCTGTGTCTTTGGAGTGTAAGAGGAAATTGGAGGTCCCGGAGAAAACCCACGCAGGTCTCAGGGAGAACATAGAGACAGCACCCGTAGTCAGGATCAAACCTGGGTTTCTGCTGTTGTAAGACAGCAACTCTACCGCTGTGCCACCACTAGACAACAAGACAGAGGAACTTATGGGTACTAGGTTGGTTAAGGGGACAAAATATTGCTGCCCGAGGAAGTAACAAAGCAATAAGTATACAGTAAAATAGAATAAATGGAAATGTTCCTGAGAGCAAGCTGTATTATTGAGGTGTGTAGGAAGAAACTGCAGATGCTGGATTACACCAAAACCAGGCACAAAATGCTGGAGTAACTCAGCAGGTCAGGCAGCATCTCTGGAGAGAAGGAATGGGTGATGTTTTGGTTTGAGATCCATCTTCAGACTCCAGACTTCAGACTAAGGGATGGAAGACACATTGCTTTGGCAATTGGGTTGGACCTTGTTGAGTTTACCATGGACAGGATCTGTTCTGCAAAAGCCTTGAAGGAACATTTGAACTCGATGCCTTCAGAGATATTTTTTAAAGATTTGCAAGTGTGGCATGTACCACCAAAGGCAAGGAGAATGAGTCAGTGAAGACTGGCAAAAAAGTGGAATTTTGTGATCAGCCACTGTGGGATCACTTAGTGTGTGAACATATTGATTCCAGAATTCAGGCAGAATTGTGTGATTCTGTTTGACGGAGTGCATGGACATGAAAATAACATTCCATTCCATATCTTGTGTAAGGTGGGAGTCTGGACGGCCGGTGTCAGCAGTAATGGAAGTTTCTCCTACTTCCAAGTAAGAAGGGTTCTGCCCTTACGAAATGTCACCATCCTTTTTCTCCAGAGAAGATGACTGAACCGCTGAGTTACTCCAGCACTTTGTGTATATTGTCGGTGTAAACCAGCATCTGCAGTTCTTTGTTTTTACCTTCTGAAGTATCCAAGTTTGTTAATGGCAGAAAATGTGGTTGAAGTACATGATGTGATGAATGTATTTAGACAATGTCACAGAACATTTGTAGGCTGAGTAAGTGGGAAAAACACAGGCAAATGAAGTTTAATATAGGAAGATTAGAGCTCATGCAATTTGGTAGGAGGAATCATAAGGCTGACTATTATCTGAATGGAGAGGGGCGTAAATGAATGCAGTAGAGGACATCTACGTGTTTTGTGAAGGAAATGCTAAAAAAATGGCATGCAGGTGAAGTAAGTAATTAAAAAAGGTAAATGGTACATTGGCCTTCACTGGATGGGTTGAATTTAAAAACAGGAAAGTATTGTATAGGATATTAATGAGGACACACCTGGAGTATAATCTTCAGTTTTGGTGCCCAAAGGAACTAACTTCTGATAGTGAGTCATGATTCACAACAATACAGGTTGTTCAGATTTCTCCATTCCAATAGATTCAGACATATTTATAAAATCAATACTGAGTGTTTGTTGGGGAACCCAAACAAACTGTATGTAAACAGAAGGTAAAATAGAAGTAACAGCAAATGAACAAAGAACCATCTCCCCATCCACTGCATGATGTCCCTCGACTCTGATGTTTTAACAGGTGATGAAGTGTAGATATAAGTCCGAGGAAGGATCTCAACCCAAAATATCAGTCTGAGGAAGGGTCATGACCCGAAATGTCACCTTTTCATGTTCTCCAGAAAGGATGCCTGACCCCCTGAGTTACTCCAGCACTTTATGTCCTTTTGTGTATTAACCGGCATCTGCAGTTCTTTGTTTCTACTTCTAGATGCAGCTGATCTTGATGCCGCTTATCGTGGAAGGACAGATGAGGGAATAGAAATGAGGTCTGGCCATTTACGCATAAAGGCATAGCTTTATGCCCTTATCTTGCAAGTCTTTGCAAGACACTTACAATGGTAAGGGGCCCAGATAATTTCTTCAATATTTCGTCAACTATTCCTGCAAACTTCAGATTCTTTGACGTGCTAATACTGCCTCTCTGTTACTGTTTCCAAAATGGATCAAGTTGCACTATCTTGCATTACATTGCGACTGTTCACTCATAACTCAAGATTGGACAGTGCTTATCTATAGCGTGGACTGAAGTATTAATGATAGCAAAGCCATCAGCATGTTCTGCCATTATATAGTGAAACTGACAGCAACTTTGAGATTTTCACACATGCATATTTTAACATGGAAATTCTAAAGTTGTTGTCAGTAGTTCACCACATCTGTCGACTGCACTGTTTGTAAACTTTTCTACTCCTATCAGGAAAATCACTGGAACTGGCATGAATTTAAGCTATTTACAAACTAATCCAGTATCAAATACCCTAAAGATTTTACACTTCATTACACAAGGTGTCAGAGAGATTTTAATGGTGTACTAATCCTTAATTATTGCTTAGCAAACTACCTGGTCCTAAAAACTAATCTGTTGTTTGTGTAATGTGAAACATTCATGAATATTCAAAAGTATATGATATTTAAAACAAAAAAAATCTAAGAAATTAATTCATAATACTACAGCTTCTGCATTACTCAAAGGTGTATTTCAATCTTATTTTCATTCAATTTTAATATTAAAAAAAGGTAATTAAAAACATTGCATTTTGGTTTTAGTGCATGTCAGAAATGCTTCAATATCTTTATTTGCTCAGCCAGCGAGATAATATTGAGGAAATAGACCCAACTGAACTGAAACCTGACGGCGTTAGATCTTGAAGGGGAGCTTCTCTCTAGATGGGTGGTGAATTTTGTTTCTTCTTTACTACTCTCATATAAATCTCTAATGCCTTTGTCATGATGTTCCCTGATCACTTGGCAGGAAAAGCATTGTTACGGTTGTGGTTTCCAGTAATAAACCCCTCAAGGAGTTGGAACAACAATCTCGTCCTTAACATTAGCAAAATGAAGGAGTTGGTGTTTGACCAAAGGAAGTGAGGGAGTGAACACATCCCGGTCCATGGAGGCTCCATCAATGGAGCTGCTGTAGCGATGGTTGACAACTTCATGTTTCTGGGCATCCATATCAACAACAACCTATCCCTCACGCTGCTGCGGTGATCAGGAAAGCATAGCAGTGTTTTAATTTCCTTAGATCGACACAAAATACTGGAATAACTCAGCGGGACAGGCAGCATCTCTGGAGAGAATGCATGGGTGATGTTTCGGGCCAAGACCCTTCTTAGACAATAGACAATAGATAATAGGTGCAGGAGTAGGCCATTCAGCCCTTCAAGCCAGTACCGCCATTCAATGTGATCATGGCTGATCATCCACAATCAGTACCCCATTCCTGCCTTCTCCCCATATCCCCTGACTCTGCTATCTTCAAGAGCCCTTTCTAGCTCTCTCTTCAAAGTATCCAGAGAACCGGCCTCCACTGCCCTCTGAGGCACAGAATTCCACAGACTCATAACTCTGTGTGTGGAAAAAGTGTTTCCTCATCTCCGTATTAAATGGCTTACCCCCTATTCTTAAACTATGGCCCCTGGTTCTGGACTCCCCCAACATCGGGAACATGTTTCCTGCCTCTAGCGTGTCCAAACCCTTTATAATCTTATATGTTTCAATAAGATACCCTCTCATCCTTATAAATTCCGGAGTATACAAGCCAAGCAGCTCCATTCTCTCAGCATATGACAGTCCCACCATCCCGGGAATTAACCTTGTAAACATATGCTGCACTCCCTCAATAGCAAGAATGTCTTTCCTCAAATTATGGGGAACAAAATTGCACACAATACTCCAGGTGTGGTCTAACTAGGGCCCTGTACAACTGCAGAAGGACCTCTTTGCTCCTATACTCAACTCCTCTTGTTAAGAAGGCCAACATGACATTCGCTTTCTTTACTGCCTGCTGTACCTGCATGCTTACTTTCATTGACTGATGAACAAGGACCCCCAGATCCCGTTGTACTTCCCCTTTTCCCAACTCAACACCATTTAGATAATAAACTACCTTCCTGTTTTTGCTACCAAAGTGGATAACCTCACATTTATCCACATTAAACTGCAGCTGCCATGCATCTGCCCACTCACCCAACCTGTCCAGGTCACCCTGCATTCTCATAGCATCCTCCTCATATTTCACACTTCCACCCAGCTTTGTGTCATCTGCAAATTTGCTAATGTTACTTTGAATCCCTTCATCTAAATCATTGATGTATATTGTAAATAGCTGCGGCCCCAACACCGAGCCTTGCGCTACCCCACTAGTCACTGCCTGCTATTCTGAAAGGGACCTGTTAATCCCTACTCTTTGTTTCCTGTCTGCCAACCAATTTTCTATCCATGTTCAGCACTCTACCCCCACTAACATGTGCCCTAATTTTGCCCACTAATCTCCTATGTGGGACCTTATCAAATGCTTTCTGAAAGTGTAGGTACACAACCGAGGGAGTGCCGTCGAGTATGGCTGCTCGGCCTGCAGCTGTCTGTCCTTTTCATCCTTTTTTTTGTTTTTAGTGTCTTAAATGTTTTGTTTTGAGCATTAGTCTTTTGTGTGTGTGGGGGGAGGGGGAACCTATTATCTCGTTCCCTACCTGGTCGGAGTTGCAGCTTTCCACCGAGCCGCATCTTCGCCCCTTCCTTGCGGCCTACCAACGGGCCTGGAGCAGCGTTTCCTGCCGGGACCGGCCAGAACTTCACCTTCGGTGGCGGCACAGCGCTGAAGCACCATCGCGGAGCGGGCGATGTCTTGCCCGGGTCGCCGTAGGTAAGCTCCGGAGTGCTGAGCCCGCCGACTCCAACATCACGGAGCTGTGGTCGAGGAGCGTCCAGCAGAGGGCGGCGCTGAGTTTAAACACCGCGGAGCCTGGGATCTCTCGCCGAGATCGCCAGTGTTGAAGCTCCGACCAGCGAGGCCTGTGGACTTCGGGAGTTGCGGCCTCTGGGGAGGAAGCGGCCGTTCCAGGCACTCCAAGCTGCTGAGAGTGTTCTCCCGCCGCCGGAACCCCATCATCCAGCGAGAGGGCCTGCAACATCGGTCCGCCGTTGCGGCGATTGCTGTGGCCTCAATAGGCCCGACCATGGGTGCACAAGAGGAAGAGGACTGGACTTTGTTGCCTTCCCTCACATTGGGAACCATTGTGGGGGATGTTTTATGTTTTATGTTAAATTCTTTAATGTTGTGTTTTATTTTTATTGGTGTGCTGCAGATAGCTTGGTAAACATGGCTGCTGGAGGTGAGAGTGAACGCTGGCGCAATTGGCTGCCGCTGCTCTCTCTCCGAATTGCGTATTGTTGCTGTATATGTTGTTTTTGTTTCATGCTTGTTTAATTGTAAGGTGTCATGTTTGTTTTAATTGTAAGGTGTCCTTGAGAGTCCTGAAAGGCACCCTATAAATGAAATGTATTATTAAAATGTATTATTACTACATCCACTGGCTCTCCCATGTCCATTTTCCCAGTTACATCCTCAAAAAATTCCCGAAGATTAGTCAAGCATGATTACCCCTTCGTAAATCCATGCTGACTCGGACCGACCCTGTTACTCCTATCCAAATGTGCCACTATTTCATCTTTTATGATTGACTCCAGCATCTTCCCCCCCACGTCTGTCAGTCTAACTGGTCTATAATTCCCTGTTTTCTCTCTCCCTTCTTTCTTAAACAGTGGGATAACATTAGCTACCCTTCAATCCACAGGAACTGATCCTGAATCTATAGAATATTGGAAAATGATCACCAATGCGTCCACGATTTCTAGAGCCACTTCCATCAGGCCTTGGGGATTTATCCGCCTTCAGTCCCATCAGTCAATCCAATACCATTTCCTGCCTAATGTGGATTTCCTTCAGTTCCTCCGTCACCCCAGATCCTCTGGCCACTAGTGCATCAGGAAGATTGTTTGTCTCCTACTTAGTGAAGACTGATCCAAAGTACCTGTTCAACTCATCTGCCATTTCCTTGCTCCCCATAATAAATTCACCTTTTACTGTCTTCAAGGGTCCAACTTTGGTCTTAACTTTTTTTTTCCTCTTCACATACCTAAAGAAACTTTTTCTATCCTCCTTTGTATTCTTGGCTAGCTTACCTTCGTACCTCATCTTTTCTCCTCGTATTGTCTTTTTAGTTATCTTCTGTTGTTCTTTTAACATTACGCAATTCTCTTGCTTCCTGCTCATCTTTGCTACTTTTGTTTTCTTTGTACTTCTTTTCTTTTTTTTATATACTGTCCCTGACGTTCCTTGTCGGCCACGGTCGCCCCTAACTCCTCTTGGAATCTTTCTTTCTCTTTGAAACAAACTGATCCTGCACCTTCTGTATTATTCCCAGAAATACCTGCCATTGTTGTTCCAATGTCATCTCTGCTAGTGCATCTTTCCAGTTAACTTTGGCCAGCTCCTCCCTCATGGCTCCATAGTCCCCTTTGTTCAACTGTAACACTGACACCTCCGATTTACCTTTCTCCCTCTCAAATTGTAGATTAAAACTTACCATATTATGGTCACTACCTCCTAATGGCTCCTTAACCTTATCAAATCCAGTTCATTACACAACACTAAATCCAGAATTGCCTTCTCCCTGGTAGTCTCCAATACAAGCTGCTCTAAGTATCCATCATGGAGGAACTTCATAAACTCCCTCTCTTGGGGTCCAGTACCAACCTGATTTTCCCAGTCTACCTGCATGTTGAAATCTCCCATAACAACTGTAGCATTACCTTTACGACATGCCAATTTTACTTCGGAGTCACGTGAGTGACTACGTGAAGAAGCCCCGCCTGGCGCTGGAATGGCATTACGTCGATGCTGACGGCAGAAGCAAGAGTTGCAGAGCGCAGCTCCTCGCAGCGGCCGGAATGGACCCGCAGGTAAGTGTAAGGAAAAGTGGGGACGTTCTAAAAAAGACGTTACGCTGGTAAAACCAGCAAAAGAGAAAGTAAAAGTTAAAATCAGAGTCACGCTGGCGTACTGATTTAGCCAGATAAATGGAAAAGAAAATGGAGAAGTCTCAAAGGAAAATTTTGCGGGTAAAAAGATCGTCCCGGGGTGAAGCTAAAGATACGGGACAAGAGTTTAGTGCGGATCCGGTTCCGATACCGGTGGCCGCTGATTAACCCGTTAGTGAGACTATAATTTCTCCAGAAATACAAACCATGGAGGAAAATGTTCCTAGAAAATGTAAAAAGAAATCCATGAGGCCCGTGGTTTCTGATAATGACTCTGATAATGAGTCCTCCGGATAATAAAGCTATATAGCTAAAAATGGAACATATGGAGAAAGTGCTCCAAAATATAATGAGACAAGGGTCACAGTACCCAGAAGTATCTCAAAATGACCCTGAGGGGTTTGAATATACAGAATATGGCTATGTGCCAAATTGGGAATTTGAAACTCCGGACCCAGGATTAAGAGCGGAGGAAGTCTCATTGGATATAATTCCAAGTGTATCAGGGCTGCAAAAGACAGACCCTGCAAGTGGTGATGTGGATTATGAGTGCACACCACGAATAAAAAAGAGAAGGCCAGATGTGCCTGAGATGGCAAAAGATTTTGCTATACCTGAAGGAAGTGGTGAGGCTATGGAAGAAAACCTAGCTGCCAGTATTAATTATATGGTATCTCACCAACTTCAAGATTATGTGATGATTGAAACAGCAGAATTATATAAAACACCGGAAAACTGCACCTCATTGAAGGTACCTATGGTTAATCCGTCTATATGGACGCCTATGACTCCAGGCATGAGAGGACAAGAAATAAGATTTCAAAGAATCCTCAAATTGATTTCTGCTGCCATTACTGCTTTTGGAAGGCAAATGGAGGGGTTGGAGATGGATAAAATTCAAAAAGATACTTTGGGCTTATTATGCAATTCCTTCTATGAAATTAATTGTATGAGGAAAATTGCGATTCGGCCCATATTTCATCCAAGGTTTGCAGGTCTGTGTCGATCAAGTGGTGTTCAAGCTCCTGGTTATCTATTTGGAGAAAACCTGCCTAAACAAATAAGAGAAATGGATGAAGAGGCTAAATCTATTAGCCACATGAGACCTTTCGTCTTTGGACAAAAAAGGTATTTTTCGTCAAGAAGGGGATTTGATTTTGGAAACAGGAGTATGATAAGAAAATATTCACCCGTATACGGGGAGAAGGAGACCACCACGTTCATATGGAGAGGTACAAAAAATTTATTCTATGCTTAAAGAAACTGTGGACAAATCTACAGTTGGAGGGAGATTACAAATGTTTTATGATGAATGGCTTGCCATCACATCTGATCGGTTTATTTTACAAACAGTTTCAGGAGCTACTATTACATTTAAAGAAGGTGTTAATTCTCTGGTACAAAATAAACCTGCTTATGGTTTCATGTTTTCTGCAATTGAAGAGGCAGAAATAAATGTGGAAATTGACAAATTATTTTAAAAAGGTGTTATTGAAAAAACTGTTGAACATGAGCATCAATTTGTGTCAAATATATTTCCAAGAAATAAAAAAGATGGTGGTTGCAGAATTATTCTGGACCTTACAAATCTTAATAAATTTGTCGAATATAAACATTTTAAAATGGAAACATTTAACACTGCAAGACATTTGATATCAGCAGGTTGTTATATGGCTACAATTGATTTAAAGGATGCTTATTATTCAGTACCAATACATCAGTTCTTTCAAAGGTACTTAAAATTTAATTGGCTGGGACAGCTGTGGCAATTCAAAGCTTTACCAAATGGGTTAAGTTCAGCTCCCAGGCTCTTTACAAAGCTGTTGAAACCAGCTTTAGCACAATTAAGAGCACAAAAGCACATCATTATGGCTTATCTGGATGACATTTTAATCATCAATAGTAATCAGGAATCAGCTGGAAAATCAGTTTCAGCGACTAAAACTTTATTTGAGAAGTTAGGTTTCTTGATTCATCCAATTAAGTCCCAGCTGCAGCCAGCACAGTCAATTAACTATTTGGGGTTTGTAATTAACTCAGTTACTATGTTAGTAACTTTGCCAACAGATAAGATTGATGATATTTTGGTGACCTGTAGGGGTCTCATTCACAAACCTTATCCCTCCATCCGAGAAGTAGCAAAGGTTATTGGTAAACTAGTAGCAGCATTTCCTGCAGTAGAATTTGGTCCATTACATTACCAAAACCTTCAAAGGGACAAAATAAGAGCTCTAAAAAAAAGAGCAGGCCATTTTGATAGGCCTATGCAATTAACAAACAAAGCTTTATTGGTATTACAACGGTGGATTGAAAATGTCCCACAAGCTGCTAAAAACATTCTGACACAACAGCCTGAAGTAATTTTACAAACAGATGCTAGTGCTCTCGGATGGGGGGGGCGACAGATTCATTCACCAGCTGTGGGGGCAGATGGACTGTCCAAGAGGAAATGTTTCTCCAAACTTATGGTATTAACTATTTAGAATTATTGGGTGCATTTTATGGGTTGAAGGCATATTGTTCTACAAAAAAGAATCTGCATGTACTGATACAATTAGACAATAAAACAGCTGTTGCATATATTAATCACATGGGTGGAGTCAGATCGGTATCATGTGATTGTTTGGTCAATCAGATATGGCAATGGTGTATTAACCACCAAATTTGGATTTCAGCAAATTACATCCCAGGTAAAGACAATGTGGTGGCAGACAATAGATCAAGGATGTTTAAAGACAACACAGAATGGATGTTGAACCCAGTAATTTTCAGTAAAATTGTGACTCAATATGGGTTACCAGACATTGATCTGTTTGCATCAAGACTAAATCATCAATTGCCTAAATATGTGTCTTGGGAATCAGATCCAGACGCAGTAGCAGTAGATGCTTTTTCACTAAACTGGGGGAATATGTTCTTTTATGCTTTTCCACCATTTGCTCTGGTTCAGCAATGTCTGAAGAAAATAGAACAAGATTCTGCCACAGGATTATTGGTAATTCCAAATTGGCCGACACAACCATGGTTCCCATTGACGTTAAACATGATTAAAGAACCATATATGTCAATTCCTAGCAGCAGTGATTTATTGATAAAACCAGTAACCAAAGAAATTCATCCATTACATGCTTATATGAATTTGTTAATCTGCAGGTTTTGACCAGACCACTACAGGAGCTTGGATTGTCGGATAGAACTATGGATATTATAGTCGCATCATGGCGAGATAGCACTCAGAGACAATATATGACACATATAAAGAAATGGGAACATTTTTGCAGACAATCAAATATATCCTATCATACTGTGAACATTGCAAACATATTGGAGTTCCTTGCTGAGTTGCATTTTGAACAACACTTAAGTTACAGTGCCATTAATAGTGCACGTAGTGCCTTATCATCTTATTTAGGACAAATCTCTGACCAGATATCAATTGGATCACATCCATTAATATCCAGATTTATGAAAGGAATCTTTAACAAAAATCCACCCAAACCAAGATATACAGAAATTTGGGATGTTAGCATTGTACTTACCTTACTTAGGCAATGGACTCCAATCGAAGTTTTGTCATTGGAAAGGTTAACATTTAAATTAGTAATGTTAATGGCATTGGTTTCAGCTCAAAGGTTACAAATGTTACGTTTAGACTGTATGCATGTGCCTGCAGATAACATTGTGTTCTATGTTTATGATCTGATCAAACAAAGCAGACCAGGGAGAACTGGAGCGAAGGTAATGTTTCAAGCTTATCCCATTGATCCAACGTTGTGTGTAGTTAAACATTTGAATCATTATGTAAAAGTTACCAAAACTCTTCGAGGAGATGAAAAAACATTAATGATTACGCATAAGAAACCACACACAAAAGCTTCAGTGCAAACAATCTCAAGGTGGTTAAAACAGGTGTTACTTTTAGCAGGAGTAGACACTGATGTGTTCAAATCTCACTCCACCAGGGCAGCAGCTACATCCGCGGCGAAGTTACAGGACGTACCACTCGAACATATTTTAGAAACCGCAGTGTGGTGTAAAGAAGAAACTTTTTCAAAGTTCTACAATAAACCTGTTCACACAATGACAGGCTTTGGACACGCGGTGTTGGGTTCACTATAATCACCTGCTTTGTTTCACTATTGATTGATATTATCAATTATGTTATCACTTATATCTTTTATCACTTTGTAATGGTTCCCTCGGGTATAAAAGAGGGTTATTATATGTTCTTTTATCATTAAAAGATTTATGGAAAGAACTAAAACTAGTCTGGTTTTCTCATGTATGTGTTGACCTAGCCGGACTGTCGTATGGAAGAATTCTACGACATGAAAAACACAGAAGCTTCAAAATCTTTACGTAGTCACTCACGTGACTCCGAAGTAAAATAGTACGATTAAACGAGAACTTACCAGTTCGAAGTTTGATCTTTATTTTATGAGGAGTAACGATGAGGGATTACGTGCCCTCCACTCCACACCCTCATAAAATAAATGATCATCTGGTAGTTCTAAATCTATGATGAGCCTTACTATCTTACTCCGGCTATTGTGTTCTGTGTTTTTCATGCCGCTGCTTTGAAGTATGCTGTTCCAGCGCCAGGCGGGGCTTCTTCACGTAATCCCTCATCGTTACTCCTCATTAAATAAAGATCAAACTTCGAACTGGTAAGTTCACGTTTAATCTTACTATTTTAACTCCATATTCAACTTTCACCCTATATCCAGGCTACTGTTTGGGGGCCTGTAGATAAGTCCCATTAGGGTCTTTTTCACCCTTACAATTCCTTAGTTCTATCCATACTGACCCTCCTTGAGTCTGAAGAAGGGTCTCGACCCGAAACGTCACCCTTTCCTTCTCTTGAGAGACGCTGCCTGTCCCGCTGAGTTACTCCAGCTTTTTGTGCTATCTAAGGAAATTAAATCAGCAACTTCAGTTCCTTCCGACACATCTTAATTTCCTTAGACATCTGAGACAGATTTGGCACACCCACAAGGATTCTCTCAAACTCCTATGGAAAATATTCCAATGTGGTGAACCTCATTTACATGGATCGGATAGGTTTGGAGGGATATGGAGCAAATACTGGCAGGTGAAACTAGTGTAGGTGGGACATGTTGACCGGTGTGTGCAAGTTGGGCTGAGAAGGTTGTTTCCACATGGTATCACTTTATGACTCTACGACTCAGCCTGGTGTGGCAACTGCTCTGCTTTGGATTGCCTAAACCTGCAGAACATAGCCCACTCCAATCAAAAACTTTTCACTTGTTTCCATCCAGTACATCTTCTTCTTCTTGCATATGACGAGCACAGCCTAAAGTTGTAAGACAACTTGTTCTGTTTGATCTTCTGTTTGTGCACGCCAGATTGATTGCATTCGTCGAAACAGGGTGGACCACGTGAAGGTTGCAATCTCCCACCCCATCCAGTACATCTTCATGGTGCATTGCATGCGGAGGCTGGAGTTATCATCAAGGATGTCTGTCACCCCAGCCACTCCCTTTTTACTCGTCCACCTCTGGGCGAAGATACAAGATCTTAAAAGCCAACTATCTCAGCACCGCTTATGGAGTGCATTTTCCCTACTGGCATCAGACTCCTGAATAAAGGGCCTGTCCCACATGGGCGTCATTTGCGTGTCATTTACACGACATAATTTACGCGTCACGATGCACGACGCACGCGTCATGACGTGCACGTGAAGCGCGCATGGTGTGCATTACGCGCTTAGGACATGCATTACGCACGCATGGTGCGTGGTGACATAAGCAGTGACGCGCGGTCCAGTGCAGTGCCCCAGGATTTGGGGATTCACAAAATCTTTGCGCGCCACCTGCGTGATGGGCAAATGACGCCCAAATGGGACAGGCCCATTAATCACCTCTTTCACACTCCCTTCCAAGAAATGCTGCTATCTTAACTCTCACTCATAACTCTATCTCATTCAATTATTCCACCAGCTTTTTATGCACTACTTCAGACTGCATGACATTATTTGTGCCATTCTGCCGTTTTGCACTTGTTAATTTATTGTTGCATTTATCATTGTTGCATTTACAACAAGCTTCATGCTAACAAGGATGTTCATTACAATCTGGAGAAATGACAATAAACTAATCTGAATTTAAGATTAAAAGATGGCATTCAAAGACTTAAGAGCCATCTATCTAAAGAGTTAATGGTAGGTCAGGCAAATTTTCATGTTCATAAGTTCCTAAGTTACAGGAGCAGAATTAGGCCTTTCCTCCCATCAAGTCTATTGCTGCATTTAATCATGGCTGATCTATCTTTCCTTCTCAACCCCATTCTCCTGCCTTCTCCCCATAATCTCTGACATCCATATTAATCAAGAATCTATCAATCTCCGCTTAAAAAATATCCATGGACTTGGCCTCCAAAGCCTTCTGTGGCTGTGAATTCCACAGGTTCACCACTAAGATGTTCTTACAAAAGAGATTTGCAGTGTCGAAGATCGACAAAATAAATGTGTCTTACACTTAATGCTGATTCTATTCATTTATCACAGTTGCTGAAGGTTGTGGAATTGATTATGACGATGAAAATATTTGCAATCATTTTGGAAGTCAGCAAATAGTGATAGCTATGTTTGCTTCTACCAAAGCAGCAGAGAACAATGTATGGGCCCTCACTGCACCGACCAACACCTCTGCCCATAATTGCCACTTGTGGTCTGTCCAACCTTGCGCTTACTCGAAACAGAGTCCCTGACATTTAAATACCATTAAAATTAAATGAAATTATTTAAAAGAAAGACTTAAATAGCTTTTAAAAATAAAGTCAGGTAATAAAAATACATAAAATATTTAAAATATCAAATTAAAACTCATAATTAACTTTGCCTCCTGCTCCCATTGAACTCAACAGTGTCTTAGATCTTGCTCTGGCTAGCTGCAGGATCCAGTAGACAAGTCTCTGCTGTGTTTCTGCAGAGGCCCAGCGAGCCTGGGCTGTGCCCCTGGTCTCTCTGAGTATGAGAACAGGCCGAGGTGGTCTTCCGGGTTCTTCAGTAAGTGCTGGATTTCACAGCAAGTCTGGGACTTATTTCGGTTTCATCGCCCAATTGCCAATCAGAACCTCCAGCAAAAGTCAGTACAATCTGGGCCTATGTGCCTTTGTGTGCTTTCTTCTTACCAGACCACAATATAATTGGAACTGATAAAAACTACTTTACATTTCTATTACTATATACCTCAATAGTATAAATTACCATGTTTCTTTATTACATTTTCATTGAAAATTGCATGATGTTGCAGTTTCTAACGTACATGGTGTGAATGCAGAACGGGGTAGTTTAGTTTTGCAGGCTGTGTTTACCCCAAATTGACAGTTTTCACTTGGTCTGAAGCTGAGGTCTTTTCTGCAAGCACTTGACCTCGCTGAAATTTGGAATCGATGAACTGCATCATTTGCACAGAAGTCTCAAACGTTGCATGAAAAATGACATCGAGTGCATTCTTTCATTCTGGCTTCACGCAGGCAAGGAGGAAGAAAGTGCATGAAGGAAAATACTGTGGTTTTGAGAGGGCAGGGAGGTGATGTGGGAATGGTCGCATGAACTGAAATCAATCTCGGAAGGAAAGGCAGCTTCAGAATATATTCAAAGAAATAAACTGAAGTCATCCATGAGGCTAAGCCTGAATTCATTGCTACAAAATCATTTGCACTTTAATGTAACAAATGTCTTTGAATCTTCCCTGTTGGTGCTACATTGGAGAATCAACAAAATGCACCTTACATTTTAAATACATTCAAAATATATTTATGCTGGAAGGTCATAAGGTCATAAAGTGATAGGAGCAGAATAAGGCGATTCAGCCCACCAAGTCTACTCCGCCATTCAATCATGGCTGATCTATCTCTCCCTCCTAACCTCATTCTCCGGCCTTCTCCCCATAACCCCTGACACCCGTACTAATCAAGAATCTACCTAACTGCCTTAAAAATATCCACTGACTTGGCCTCCACAGCATTCCGTGGCAAAGAATTCCACAGATTCACCACCCTCTGCCTAAAAATTCCTTCTCATCTCCTTCCTAAAGGAATATCGCTACTTAGAATTAAGCATCTTCAAGTGCTGTGTGCCGTGAGTTGTACTGCTTTTATTCTCCCAGGAGCTGTGCATGTTTGGCTGGTGTTACGAGAACTGACAAATTCCGTAGAGAGTGTCTTTTGGTGCATTCCGATGTTATACAGGAGATGACCAAGCAGGGGGTCCAGGAAGAGGTTAGGCAGGGTCATTTCCCTGCTACAAACAGGAACATTTGATGATACCAAACAAATTTAACTGCTATAATTTCTTTGTTCCTTATTTTTACATAAATGTCAAGCAAATGTTGCATGACAAAATAATTTGAACCAATTTTAGCGTTATTAGAGAAATCAGTTATTAAGATAACGCAATCAAGATTCAAACCCTTCCACAAACACACAAGCTCCAAACTCTGCAAGATCATATGAAGAAAACAACTTACTTTACTCAAATGCAACTCACTTGCAAGTAGGTTGAAACTTGCAAATTACAACCCAAGAGTGTAAACATAAATCCCACCAAAGCTCATGTTTTTAATAATGAGAAATGGAACCAAAATTGTGTTCTAATGAGGGGAGTGGCATCAATGAGGACCCATTTAATTCTGCGGTATGAACTGAGCGTAATTTCAGGATGTAGTTTGTGTTATCAGTATTGTTGAAATGATATTTTAAAGGGCAGATGATTATTAAACAGGGAGTTGATTAAACTAACAGTACTCCAGTTAAGTGTGTGGCAATTTTTGTCATTTATAATGTTCGGTTAAAAGCGTTTGCTCAACGGCTCCTTTTTGTGTGGTCTTTTCCAATTCCTGGAGTCCAAGCTGTTCCTGCCTACCCATTTGAATGGTTCAATGTCCAGGTTTATTTTAGTTCTTTGCCCAGTTTGCATCCACTAATTACACTGGTCTGCGTTGGTCCTTGCTGCCTTCATGTCCTGTTTCTGGTTTCTTTTCTCTCAGACATACCATTAAAAACAAAACATGATAATACAGTGGCACACATTACATGTAATTTGCTGAGGTGCAGTTGTAGTCATATGCCAATGTGAGAATTGTAACTTTTAAGAAGGACCAGAGGCCATAGCCTAAGAATGATAGGACATACCTTTAGAATGGAGATGAGAAAAAATTATTTAGTCAGAGGTTGGTGAATCTGCAGAATTCATTGCCACAGAGGGCTGTGGAGACCGTCAATTGATATTTTTTTAATGCTGAGATTGATAGATCCTTGTTTAGTAAGGGTGTCATGGGTTATGGGAGAAGATAGGAGAATGGGTTGAGAGGGAAAGATAGATCAGCCATGATTGAATGGCAGTGTAGACTTGATGGGCCGAATGGCCTAATTCTGCTCCTGTAACCTATGAAGCCACAAGACCATTTAGCAAGAGAAGTATGATTAATTAACTATTGTTATCAATTTCATACTATTATCCACATAAATTACAGCTGTGCAATGATACACAACACTTCCCCAAAAATATGGTATTGGTATCAGGGATCCTTTGTAGGGCTATTGGCTAAGCCTTTCAGTTTTGGAATAAGTGTAAGTGTTGGAGCTATTTTCATAGGCTGCAAAGGAGTCAACAGTAGGCAGTGGGCATGTGAGGTGTTGCATTTTGGTATGTAAAACTAGGCCTGGACTTACACAGTTAATGATGGAGTCTTGAGGAGTGTTGCAGAACAAAGAGATCTGTGAGCACAGGGGTGTATGGTGCCTGGAAAGTGGCGAGACAGGTGAACAGCATGGTGAAGAAGTCCTTTTGCATGTTCGTCTTCATTAGAAGTTCAGCCATCATGATGCAGTTATACAAGTCATTGGTGAGACCTCACTTGGAATATCATGTGAAGTTCTGGGTATCGACCCATAGAAAAGATGTCCTTAAGTTGGAAAGGATGTAAAAGAAATTCTCTGGGATGTTACCTGTGCTTGTAGGCTTTAGTTATCGGAAGACGTTGGATAGGCTTAGGCTTTTTCCAATGGTGTGTAGTCAGCTGAGAGGTGACTTAATTGAGGTGTACGAGTATGAGGGGCATAAATAAAGTGAATGCTCTCTGTCTTTTTCCCAGGTTGGAGGATTCTAAAGCTAGAGGGCATTGGCTTAAGCTGAGAGGTGAGATATTTAGAGCAGAGAATATACAACAGAACAGAACACACGAACTGGCCTTTGGCCCTCAATGTTTGTGCCGAACTTGATGACTAGCTAAGCCGATCTCATCTGCCTGCACACGATCCATATTCCTTCATTTCTTGCATATCCATGTGTTTATCTAGAAGCTTCTTAAATGTCATTATTTCATCTGCCTCCACCACCACCCAAGGCAATGTATTCCAACCCCTATCCACTTCTGTGTAAAAAAACTTGCCCTGTATACCTCCACTAAACTTTCCCCTTTTCACTTTTCACTCTAATGTTGAACATTTCCATCTTGGGAAAAAGGTTCTGACTGTCCTATCTATGCCTCTCATAGTTTTATATACTTCTGCCAAGTCCCCTCTCAACCTCTGACGTTCCAGAGAAAACTAATCAAGTCTATCCATCCTCCTCTCCCTGTATCTGAAACCCAATAGTCCAAGCAGCATTCTGATAAACCTCCTCTGTATCCTCTCCAAAGCTTCCACATCTTTCTTGTAATCGAGCAACCAAATCTGCATGGAATACTCCAAATGCGGCCTACCCAAGGTCCTACAGTGCTGCATCTAGACTTCCTGACTCTTATTTTCAATGCCCCTAACAATGAAGGCAAGCATACCATATGCCGTTTTTTTACCACCCTATCTAATTGTGGTACCTCCTGTAGTGAGCTATAAACTTGAATTCCAAGACCCCTCTGCACATCTATGCTGTTAAGGATCTTGTCATTAACTGTACATTTTCTCCTTACATTGAAGTGCAACACCTCACATTTGCTCGTGTTAAATTCCATTTGCCATTTCTCCACCTATTTCTGCAGCTAATCTATATCCCCCTGTATCTTCTGACAGCCATCCTTACTGTCTACAACTCCTCCAATGTTGGTGTTGTCAGCAAACCTGCTCACCAACCCATCTGCATGTACGTCAAAGGCATTCATATATAAGATGGATCTCAGGGACAACGTTTTCACTCAGTAGGTCATCCGTATCTGGAATGAGCTGCAATAAAAAAACTGTAGAAGTGGATACAATTACAACCTTTAAAAGACATTTGGATAATTATATGGATAGGAAGGGTTTAGTGTGCTTCCCTCTCAGGATATGGAACTAGACCAACAGGCTCACTTGGTCGGCATGGACAGGTTGGGCTGAAGGGCCTGTTTCCATGTTGTTTAGCTCTATTATTCTGTGACTGTTTGAAGATATTCCTTTTCTCATGTGAGTGTTGATCACTTAAGGGCCTGTCCAGAGGTTGATTCCAGAAGACAAATGACTCTCATCAGATTTCAACAGCCAAGTTTCAAGCAAGTTGCAAGAGTTCTGATAGTTGAAAGTCTTCCTCCTAGTGACTGTTATCATTCTTTACTCACAGCCACCTTGTAATTAACCTGTATTAATGTAGAATACATTCTTTTCATGAACATCAACAAGAAACTTAATATGGATTAATGAATATTCAAGATGAACTGCGAACATAAATCATCACCACTGTTTTTGGGCAAAATGTGTGCTCTTGGCCAAAGATGAAGTACAGTATTCTGTTCATAAGTAAAATGCAAGAAGATTATAATTCATGGGAAATATTTCCACTATAGCTGATATTCCCATTCCAATAATTATTTAACTTAATAAGTAAAAGTACTAAAGGTGAGCCATTTGACATAGTTTTATACTTTAGCCTATGTATTTCGAAATATGAAAATAAAATCAGGGAGTCAAACTAAATTTCCAAGCAAGCTTTGATCTTGCCTCAGACGGTAAAGCCACCTTATCTTAATTATATTCTATACTGTATGAGCAGTTTACAATTCATAATGCTACATAACCAGGCAGTAGTAGCAGCGCATGTACTACAGCGGAAATGTCCTCTTATTATTTCCATTTGAAGGGGAGAAATCTACCGGCACATCATTTAAGATAAAGATCAGTCTCCTAATTTGAATTCCAGACCTCTAGGCTCTACTCTACTGACATCTCCTCAGCATATGTGACATTTACCAGTGATACCATTATATCATTTCAAACTCAAGAGACCTGAAGGGAAGATGCAAAGACATATTAGAATACTGATTACATCAAAGAAAAAAAAAACCTCAGGTTTTGAAAATATCCCAGAACAAAAAAAAAAAAAAATACCCTTTGGTTAATCTCTCAACTGCAAATTAATTTGCTTCAAATTAAGCCCTATTTTGTTCAACCTTTGAGAGTGATCAAATACTATAAAAACAACTTATCACCAGCTTGTCAGTAATAGCAAATTGAACTATTTATGGGGCATTGAGATAGGTCAATAGGCACAATTTTTACCTTCACCCTCTTTGAAAAGCTTGAGAAGAAAGAGGGCAAACTGTCAATCTAACAGTGTGGCAATCATTACAGGTTTGCAGTGAAGCAGAAAAATACTGTAATGAACAGGTCCTGCAGCCTTCTATCGGTCCATTCATCCTACACTTTCAGTGCTGGAGCCTTCTGGCCTTGCTGAGCCACAACTCCCAATCCAGCTGTTTAACCCTATTACTTGTACATGATGGGCACTCCTGTCACTAGAATGGTTGCAACAGTCGGATGCGCAGAATCTATCTTTCAGACAGGTAAACCTGCAGATAATTTATTTTTATGTGTTACTGAGTCTGTTGACAGGAGTCAGGTGGCATCCATAACACAAAATGTGTTTATGAAGTGCTTACATATACCCGAACAGGGTCCATACCAGTCACTGTCTCGAGGCTGCTGAGAATGGAAATATTTTATTTAATTTAAACTCCTGCTCATCTGTCCAGATAAAAGAGTGTGAATATTACTTTAGATTTAGCAGAAGTCCAATATGGCCACACATATCACTGAAGCTATTAGTGACACCTGGAATCATTCACATTAACTTAAAATCTTGCACCATAAATTTCTGGCATGAAATTTTGCCATTAAAAGATTATTCTGAATCCTCGTAATGAATGGCTCAATGTTTTTGATAATGAAAATATAGATGCTGTAGAAGGACTTAGATGATATCTGGCTGATGAATAAAAAACTCTGACATTTTCAAGAATTCTTTTCAGAAATACCCAGTCAAAGACTAAAATGCACAGATTTTACTTTATACAGCAGCGTGTTGCAAAAATTCCAATATTCCATTTAGTATGTTGACTTAAATTTGTCATTATTTAAATCCATTGGGAGAATAAGAATATTTGCAAAAGATTTCAATTGTTAATCTATTTGTTACTTCCTCTTATTTCTATGTACATTTTAACTTCTTAATTTCAATGTGAACTGGTTTTATATCGAGGATAATTTCCTTTGTTATAAGATGTCTCTGACTTGCACCCCTATCATTTATAGTAAAAGGAAAGCTATTGCTTTTTTTTAAAAATAGCCTTATGTACAATCTGTTCAAAGTACCTTTTGCTGTCCTTCACGAAATAAAATTTTTAGAGGAGACATTTTGCCTCTAACTGCTATTTCTCTTGTCAGTTAACAAGAAGCCACTCCTGATATTAAACCTTGCAATATGAAAGTCGAGGATCAAATATTTTTCATAGTTTTATGTGGATGGTTTTATGAAAATTGCTCAAGTCTAAAAAGTCACAGCCTCAATGTAGCCAAGGTTAAGGATAATTTATCCATGATATTTCTAATTTTATTCAGAGCCCTTTTATTACTTTGCAGGCCTTTATGACTTTAAAGAAAATGTCAGTAGAGCTAAATGATATCATACTGAATAATCTACTTACAAGCTTGAAGACATTCAAAAGAATCCTACATTTCTTCAGCTATTCTCTAACCTCTATTTTGCCTCCAAATATTGGCTTTGCTTCTGGTTCTGTTTATGTTGTTTCCACTCTCTTGGATTTTTTTTATCCTTTTGCCACTTACTCTCTCTAAATGCTAATTTTTTTTTTGGCTGTGTAGCAGTGTGCCTAATCTATTACAACTAATTAAAGTGTTGTAGCTGATACAATTTTAACCACTGAAAATTTTTGCTCCTTGTATACAATTATTGTAGCCGGGGTAAATAAATCAATATTCCCAATCCAACTGTAAAAAACAATCAAGAAATGCACTGCTTCTCAAGGAAAACACCAAATAATATTTATTAACTCAGCTGCAACTCACTGAAGAGACTAATACCGCTGAAGCATTTTCTGCAAGAGTAATAATAAACAAACGATGAAAGTGGCACATGCCAATAATTTCACCACTTTACATCTCACAGTAATTGTAGCGTTTAATGAGGAACAAAAAATATGCACTCTGTCAAATAATAACGAACAAGCAACATTCGGGCAAAATTAGCTTCAACACAACTATTATTTTGATGCCTTGAACCAAAATATCGTGTTGTCGGAAAATACACACCAGGCAATAGAGAGCTAATGCTGTGGTCTCTGCACAAATATAGATTTTATATTTCGAGGACCACAACTTCTTAAATTCTCTTTTGCTGCAGACCTGAATGCAGCACACAAAGCAGTGCACACATAAAGAACTGTTTCTGCAGCGGTTACAGTATATATATTTGGCAGATCAAGGTGCAAACATTCCAAATGAGATGAATGAGTTTAGTAATTGCACTAATATTTTACATTTGCCATTTTCAGCACTCGTAATAAAGAAGGTGTAATTTGAGTACTGAAAATAAAGAGCACAAATGATAAATCATAATAATTAGCCGGTAACAAATACGGCCTCATGTATATTCAGGGGTTAACTTTGCCAAAAATTGTGATGGTATGAAGCCGTGCCAAGTGGTAAAACAATCAGCACCTGGAAATTCATTATTACTATTTGATCCAATGAAAGACTGCCCTTCAAGTATCAGTATATTTAGATTTATGGATCTGATGCTTTCTCCACTTTCAGTCATAACACCTCATAAAAGCACATGGTTTAGTATTTAAGTAAGGGGAACAACCAAGAAGAACATAATTGTACAGTGCCACATTTGCAACGCTGCGCTATATTTTTCCAAGACACTTGGGAGGCTATCATGCTTTAATTGCATATTTACATATTCAAGATAAGTTTCAATCACATAATCAGCAAATATTATTTTGCATCAATAAATGTATCTAAAGTTTAATATTTGAGAATAAAATCCTGAATGTGTACAATGCAAATAAGTATAAACCTCCAGCAATTAAGTTTTAAATTGTATATCGAATAACAGTTAACATAAGGTTAATTAACAAATAGAGTGGTCATTCTTCATATGTAAAATAGTATATGGAATATTTTGAAAGACCTCCTGCAACAAAAAAAATGATGGATAGGAAGTTATAGAGTTGTGTTAGTAATAAGTGTGTGAAAAGAGCTTTGTTTCATGGCATGAGATTGAAACTGAATAGACTTGAAGGTTTCTTTTATGTCTGCTATTAGGTAATATAATTCCTTAAACATAAGCTTTCAAATTGGGCTCTCCAGAGTCCAAGGTCTCAATAAGGGGGATCGTTTTTCTATCTTCTATGCTGTATTTGTTGACTTAAATGTGTGCTTTTTGAAAACATCACATTTTCTGTGGGTACATGACATTATTATCTTTCAAAGAACGGAAGTTGCCAGGGTGTTAATATTGACAAGGTGTTGATATTTACAAGCAATCCCCTGTACAGAATAATCGAAATCTGCTGTCATAAACAAGTGGAAATTTTAACAGCCCCAAAGAACTACCGCTAATATATTTAATATCTGTGTTTGCATCATTTGCTCCAATTGATGTATCAGTATGATTTATTGACTCATAGTATGGGGGTGAAATGAGAAAGGCAAGTAAGAATGAAAGAAAATAGTAAGATTAAATGAGAACTTACCAGTTTGAAGTTTGATCTTTATTTTATGAGAAGTTGTGATGAGGGATTACGTGAAGAAGCCCCGCCAGGTGCATGCACTTCATACTTCAAAGCAGCGGCGTGAAAACACAGAAACTATAGTCGAAGTGATATAGTAAGACTCAGAAGATTAGAACTACCAGATGATCTTTGCGATTATGAGGGCCGGGAGCGGAGGGCACGTAATCCCTCATCGTAAATCCTCATAAAATAAAGATCGAACTTCAAACTGGTAAATTCTCGTTTAATCTTATTATTTTACTTCGGAGACACGTGAGTGACTATGTGAAGATTTCAAAGCTCTGTGATTTCATGTCGTAGATCCATTCCACACGACACACTGCTTCAGTTGACACAGTAGTGAATAAATAATGTATTGCACATTGCTTCGAATTATCCAATAATCATTTTAATAATAATAACAAACAAAACAGTAATAACCGCTCTGTCCCAGGGGGAAATTACAAATGAAATTTCGAAAGAAAAGAAATCAAACCAAATCCAAAACAACATGCCCAAAACTTTGCACTGTCAGGACAGGTTTATCATTAAATTTGGAGAAGGTTGCCTCCTTAGACCATCCTGCGGTCCCGAGGATTTGGTCTAGAGGCACGTCCTGCGCCTTCGCTGAGGATGTTGATAAAGCCCTGGTGGAGTGAGATTTAAACACATGAGTGTCTACTCCAGCACAATCCAAAACCTGTTTTAACCATCTACAAATAGTTTGGACTGACACCTTTTTATGAGGCTTTTTATGGCTGATGACCATTGCTGTCTCAGAGCCTCTGAGACTGTTAGTTACCTCGATATATTGACTCAGGTGCTTGACTACACATAATGTTTGGTCAACGGGGTTTGCTTTAAAGCTTACTTTGGTTCCGGCCATTCCTGGCCTGCTTTGTTTGATTAAATCATACACATAAAACGTAATGTTATCTGCAGAAGAATACATGCTATCTAGTCATAGCTTTTGCAATGATTGAACTCGTTGCGCTGATACTAGCGCCATGAGCTTAATCACTTTAAGTGTTAATTTCTGAAAAGACAGTAATGTAATTGGAGCCCATTGCCGAAGCAGGGTGAGAACTATACTGACATCCCAGATTTCTGTATATCTAGGCATAGGAGCGTTCTTGTTAAAGATTCCTCTCATGAATCAGGATACTAATGGATGAGACTCGATAGATTGTTGTTCTGAAAACTGCCCTAAATAGGAGGACAAAGCACTCTGAGCACTATTAATGGCACTATAGCTCAAGTGTTCATCAAAATAGTAAGATTAAATGAGAACTTAGCAGTTTGAAGTTTGATCCTTATTTTATGAGTAGTTACTATGAGGGATTTCGTGAAGACCCTGCCAGCACGCATGCGCGACATTCTTCAAAGCAGTGGTGTGGAATCACAGATAACAACAATGACTGAAGATAGTAAGATTAAGAGACACTAATATACCAGTTGACCGTATGATAGAGGGTTGACTTTGTGAAGATTTCAAAGCTCTGTGATTCCACGCCCTGAACCACGTCCATGCTCACACACTGCCGCAATTACTGATGGAGGAAGTATGTTAATGCATTTCAGACTTGAACAAGCTGAAAAATAATAAGTATTTATTAAATACAAACAATAAACCCCTGCTCGGGGATAAAACATTTTATGGAATGGTACTTAATATTGATTCCGCAAACATTGCGGGAGCGGCCACCGGCTTGTTATAGAACCGTTGAAAGGTTGTCTCACTGGCCTAGCCCGCAGTAGCGAGGACATGATCCATGGGAACCTCCATGGTCCTCGCCGCTGATGTGGATGCAGCCCTGGTAGAATGAGATTTTAAAACATTAGTATCGATACCTGCTGCACCCAACACCACCCTGAGCCACCTGGAGATTGTCTGCATCGTCACCCAGTGATGTGGGTTCTTGTGGCTGATGAGCAGCCCCTGCGCCATCTTCCTGATGATGCATGTGACTTTGATATAGTACCGTAGATGGGTGGCTATGCAGAGTGTAGCATCAGCGTAGTATGCTCGGAATTCCAGTTGCAGCCCTGTAGATCCCGGTCTGTGCTGCTTAAGCAACTCCTCTATAAAGAAGGTTACTTTCTCAGGGGTCGAGACCATACTGTCCAATCTTAGTTTCTGCAAAGTCTGGACCCGTTGTGCAGTGGTCAGTGCCATCAACATCACCACTATGTAGGTGAGTCTGTCCAGTGGTAACCCCATCATGGGCGACCAGCTCCTCAGCAGGGTCAATACCACTCCTACATCCCATGTAATGTTGTATCTGGGTCGAGGAGGGTTAGTATTGAAAATACCCCTCATAAATTTAGACACCAGCTGGTGTGATCCCATTCCTATCTTGAGGTAGGATGATAGCGCACTCCTGGCACTATTTATGGTACTGTAGCTGAGTCCCTCATCGAAATGAAGGCCTGTGAGGAATTCCAATACGTTAGGGATCGTGGCAGAGTCGTAGGTTGTCTTTGTCCGACTGCAGTAGGTTTCCCATTTCTTGATGTGGGTAAGGTACTGCTTCCTTGTGCATTCTCTGCATGACGCCGATATGATGTCCATGGCCCTGGATGAGAGTCCGAACTCCAGCAGTGGCCTCTTCAGAACCTGCAAGCCAACAGGTTCAGATGACCATGGCACGGATGACACTCCCCAGTGATGGGGTTGGTGACCAAATTTGGCCTTTTGGTGATAAGTGTCCATGGGTCTTTTAACATATTGAGGACCACCGGGTACCATGGTTGTGTGGGCCAGTCAGGTATTATCAGAATGCCTGTAGCGGAATCCAGTTGAATTTTCTGTAATACCCGATTGATGAGGCAGAACGGGGGAAATGCATAGAAAACCCATTTCCCCCAATGGAGCGAGAATGCATCCATTGCTACTGCCCCAGGATCTGGTTACCAAGATACATATGTTGGTATCTGATGGTTCAATCTGGATGCAAAAAGGTCGATATCTGGTGTTCCAAGTTTAGCTATAATTTTAGCAAATATTTGGGGGTTCAACATCCACTCGATGTTGTCATTGAATACTCGTGACTTGGTGTCCGCCACTGTATTGAGCTTACCTGGAAGGCAAGTAGCTGAAATCCCATTATTTCTTTCAATATACCAGAGCCAAATTGTATTTGCTAATTCATCACAAGATATTGACTTGATACCACCCATATGGTTTAAATATGCTACCACAGTGGCTATTATCTATTTGAAGACGGACATGCGTATGATGAAAATTCGTACAGTAAGCCCGCAGCCCGTGAAATGCTCCCAGCATTTCCAAATAGTTTATACCTTGTGACTGAAGAAAGGTAGATTTGTGCAAATCCCATCTGCCGCCACTACTGGAAGTGTTGTCGGTAGCTCCCCAGCCTTGGGCGCTTGCGTCAGTTTGTAACATGACTAATGGGTTGGATATAATGATGGGATTCAAATAATCACTAATATTGCTTACCCACCATTGTAGCTCAATTGATCGGCAACTGCATAGGTCTTGTCAAAATGTCCAGCATTGGCTTTTAATGCTGAGATTTTTGCTCTTTGCAAGTTTTGATAATGTAATAGTTCAAATTGAGCAGCTGGAAATGCAACTGCAAGTTTCCCAATTACCTTAGCAGCGTGTCTGATAGTCGGTACCCTGGCGCAAGCAAGGCTGTTGCATGTCTCTATAATATCTATTGCTTTGCTGGCTAGGATAGTGACAATCATAAGATTGGTGTTAATAGTGAATCCCAGATAGTCCATAATCACAGACGGGTTGAATTTAGATTTGTCTGGATGGATCACAAACCCTTGTTTCTTGAATAATGTTTTGGTAGCTGTTACTGCTAGTTCAGCTAGTTCAAGAGTTTTCCCTACAATTAAGATATCATCTAAATACGCCATAACTATGTGATTTTGTTGTCTAAGGGATGCCAATATAGGTTTTACATTTTTTGTAAATAATCTAGGGGCTGTGGTAAGTCCATTGGGTAGAGCTTTGTATTGCCATAGTTGCCTCATCCAGACAAATTTTAAGAATTTCCGGTGATGTTTCTTTATAGGTACTGAATAGTATGCATCTTTTAAATCGATGCATGCCGTAAAGTACCCTCTTGAAATCAGCTGTTTAGCCATTTTGAAATGGGTATATTGTACAAAGGTATTCAAAAGGGTTAGATAATACGACATCCACCATCTTTTTTGGTTTTAGTAAAGATGTTAGACACAAACTCAAGAGGTTCATGTGTCATTTTCTCTATTACCCCCTTGGCATATAACCTCAATATTTCTACATGTCCTTCCTCTTTCTCTTTTTGAGAGACTGCAAATTTCCGGTCAGGTACATGTTGAGTCAGGGGAAATGCCCATTTTTGAATTCAATCTCATACCCCAGGATACTTTGTAAAATAAAGACATCTGACGTTACAGCTCCCCATGCATCCCAGAATGCACGCAATCGCCCTCCTATTTGTGAGGTTATGCATGCAGCACTCTCAAGAGAACCAGACCCCCTTACCTCCATGGTTACCAGCGGGGCTTGATGTTCTGGGCTCTTGGTGGACGTTGTGCTGCTGGGGTGGGGGGTTGGCGCATCTTCCATGCTGGCCTCTGCTGGCCCTGCCCTAAAAAAGGCTTCTGCTGATAGGGTGCAGCCGGTGGATATGTTCTTGATGCCCTGTTGGGTTGTCCCCGAGGCCTGGTATTTGCGTATGGATGGTGCCTCCGATACGCCTGCGGCTTGGCTGATGACGGAGGTTTCATTAATCCAACTGCTTTGGACTACTCATCCAATTCTTTGACCTGTTTAGGCAGGTCCTCCCCGAACAGCTGTCTTGGCGGCGGTGCAGCAGAGGCTTTGCACAGTCCTGCACATTTAGGGTTAAGTGTGGGCCAGATGGAGCTTTTTCTAAAACAGTTAATCTCATATTGTGTATTACACAATAGAGCCAGAGCACCTTGTTGCTCTTCTGTCATATCTGTCCCATCCAGGGTTCTGGCAAATGCCATAATGATGTCAACAGCTTGAGGATCTTCTGAATTTTCAGTTCCTGGGCCCTGATTCCGGGACTAATGTTCCCCCAGATGGGAGTGTTGACCGTTGGGACATTCAGAGATACACAATTATCTGGGGCTTTGTATTTTTCCATGGCCTCTGTCAAAACCAGTTCCTGCAGCTGGTGGGTTGTGAGGTAATTTATGCTTGCCACGAGTTTGGCTTGTAGCAGTTTCCCAGAATGTCCTGGCTTAGCAAATTTGGTCACTACCTCCAGTAGCTCTTCTTCCGGAATATCTGGATCTGCTGGTTCCTGTGCCGACCCCTCTTCAAAGTCAGCTAACCGCTGACTCCTGGCGCTGCCAGCAGATGAGGGAGAAATACTCGGTGGACCCGCAGTATGGCTCCTAGATTGTAGGGATCCCCGTTCTTGATGTTCCAGGTCCCGCTCGAGCAGCTGTTCGATCATTTGCTCCATCCTGGCCATGCGACCCCCGCCACTATCTGCGGACGGCAAGCCGACTTCCCCAGGTTCTCCAGAACTACTGGGGCTTCTGCCAACGGACCGCACCTCGTCGAGGTGATGTCGAGGGTACGTTGGCAGGTAGTCACTGCCTGCCGCTCCTGCGGGGCTACACGACTCCCGCGCGGACATGCCACTAGTCCACCGTCTTCCGGACTGTAGCGGTCCGCCTGTCTGGTAAGACAGTAGCGGAGACGAGTCGGTGCCGGCCGCCGCAGCGGGGCTCCGCGACATCCGCGTGAGCTTACCGCCAGACCCAGTTATACGGGTCTGAGACGGCGCATGGTCGCTGCCTGCCACCTCAGCGGGCCCACACGACCGAAATACACTGTCACCGGCCCGCATTCTGGCAGCCTGACCCGGTGTTGAGCCGGTACCTCCCGCTCCAGTGGGGCTCCCCGACTTCCCAGCAGGTCCATCACCGGTCCGCGATCTGGCAGACTTCTCCGGTGGCATGTCGATGATGGCCGCTGCAGCGGGGCGCGACCTGGTCCGCCCTCTGGAGACCTGCAGCACAGGGGAAACAGAACGTGCCGCTGTACCTGGCGCAATATCACGCACCTGTTTGCCGCTAGCCCTTAGTTGCTTGGGCGATAGCGGAAGGAAGTCAACGGTCGCTATTCTCGGAGCTGCCCGCAACATCGGCAGCAGCCGCTTCGTGGGCCGGGAGAGAGTCGCGGACATTGGGGAGCCCTGTGCAGTTGACAAGGCCCGACTCTCCACCACAGCTAGCCCTTAGTTGCTTGGGCGATAGGGGAAGGGAGTCAGGGTCTACACTACCCTGCTCCTGCGCGGTGCTCCGACCAACATGCAGCTCCTTACTCGGCTGTGTTGGAGAGTCGGGCCTTGTCAACTGCACAGGGCTCCCCAACGTCCGCGACTTTCTCCCGGCCCGCGAAGCGGCTGCTGCCGATGTTGCGGGCAGCTCCGAGGATAGCGACCGTTGACTTCCTTCCGAAGTCCTGCGGCCCTTAGAGTCTTTGCCTTTCCTTTCTCCATCGTACCTGTAAGTAATAAGTTCTCACAGGGACAAACCAGCTCAAGGTTGGAAAAAACTTACCTTGAAGGCTCTTATGAAGGTGCCGTTGGGGAAGCGCACTCCCCCTGCAGCTGTCGACTGCAAATGCAAGCGACGGCATGTCGCACATGCGTGCTGGCGGGGTCTTCACGAAGTCACTCACGTGACTCTGAAGTAAAATGCAATGTAGCAAGGAACTCCAATACATCCGGTATGCTTGCAATATGATAAGATATATCATGGCTCCCCATCCCAAAGCACTCAAATCTGTTTGTAAAACCACTGAAGGTTGCTGAAACAAAATGTTTTTTGGTAGTTTGTACAATATTGATAATCCACCAATGTAATTCAGCGGTGGCTCTGGCTGGCAACTGCATAGGACTATCAAAATGACCTGCATGTTCTTTAAGTGCTTGCTCTCTAGCCCGTTGCAGACTTTGATAGTGCAGGGCTCCAAACTCCACTGCAGCGAAAGCCACCACCAATTTGCCAATAACACTGGCTACTTCCCGGATGGAGGGGTGTTGTTTTTCAGCGAGACTGGTATAGACCTCCCTGATTTCCACAGCCTTGGCTGTAGGCAAAGTCACTGACATATCAACTGAATCAATGACAAACCCCAAATAATCAATGTTTTGGGATGGCTCTAACTTGGATTTTGTTGGATGGACCAGAAACCCTAACCTCTCAAACAGGTGTTTGATTGCTGAAACAGACTCCTCAGCTGTCTTCTAAGTGTTGCTTATGATTAAAATATCATCTAGATAAGCCATTACAATGTGATTCTGGGCACGAAGTAGCACCAGCACTGGTTTTAACAATTTTGTGAACAACCTAGGAGCTGAGGTTTACCCATTGGGTAATGCTTTAAATTGCCAAAGCCGTCGCATCCAATTAAATTTCAAGTATCTTCGGTAGTGATGATGAATTGGTACTGAATAATATGCATCTTTCAGATCTATGGTTGCCGTATAACAACCTTCTGATAACAGCTGTTTAGCAGTATTGAAGGTGTCCATTTTAAAATGCCGCTACTGGACATAGGAATTTAACTGGGTTAGATCCAGAATGAGTGGACATCCACCATCTTTTTTCTATCTGGGGAATATATTGGACACAAATTATTGAGGATGGTATGTCGTCCTCTCAAATACCCCTTTTTGGAACAAAACCGCAATTTCTTCATTTACCTGCTGAGTTTCTGATCCAGAAAAATCAATACCCGACTAGGCATATTTTGTTCAGGTGGATGAATTCCTGACATAAACTCTATTCGAGACCCTGAGACAGTTTCCAGTATAAACAGATCAGATGTTATGCAGCACCATTCATCATAAAATAACTGCAACCTACCCCCAACCGGAGGTTGTTCCCCAGAAGATTTATCCTGGACTGAATGAATCACCCATATCTCTACAGTCGACCTTGGAGTTCTTGTCCTTTTCGCCATACTGGGGTTGTAGTTGGGATATACAGGCGGGTAATACCGCCGTCCCACTGGCCCCACTCTGCTTGGCCCTGCCCCCGGATCTGACCCGCTTCGTGCTGAAAACGACCTGCGAGGTGCCATCCTGGCTTCATGAGGCCTATTGTCTTGGCCTCTTCCTCCAGGTCTTTGATTTGTTTGAGCAGGTCCTCCCCAAATAAATAATTTGGAGCTTCAATATTGTTGGACCTGCATAAAGCTGCAAATCGCGGGTTTAGTGTAGGTTTTATGGCTATTTTGTGGATGCAATTCACTTAGAAATATGCATTACACAGCAGGGCCAGCATATCCTGCTGTGTGCCGGACATCGGTGCCCCTTGAACCATTTTGCCAAAAGCCGTGATACCTGCTCCCACCAATTTGAGGACCCGTTGGAAACGGATTTCTTGTCCACCCATCGTTGCACTCATTTGTGCCCATATAGCAGAGTTCACAGTGGGCACTTTGAGCAACGCACAATTCACAGGTGTTATGTATCGGGTGGCTGTTTGTTCCATTATAGTATCTTGTAACTGGTGAGAGGCCATGTAATTGACGTTGGCCGCGAGCTTTTCCTCCATGGTTTCACCAGTACCTTCTGGAATAGCAAAGTTCCTTGCTACATCCGGGACACCTGGAGCATGGTGTGTGCTTTGGTGTGTGCCCAAAAGCAGTGACAACAACTTTAGGGTCAGACTCCTCCTGCCCTGGCTTTCCTGTCTTGCTCCAGGGAGGTCTTTTACAGCCCTAAACAAGATGCTGGAGAGGGTTTCCCACTGATGTTCATAAGCATAAGTGTAGTCTTCGCTGTATGGGCCTCTATGTGAAGCTGTCTGGGGAATCCTAGGGGCATTCGACCCCGATTGAAAAATTTCATGGCTCATTAACGTTTGGAGCATCTTCTCCATCTGGTCAAGCCATCCCCATACCTTTTTATTAGAAGGAGGGGAGTCTTCCTCTTCATCAGACCCGTCAGATAACACTCTCCAGACCGTCGGTGCGCCATGCGTCGGACGTAATGACGCGCATGCGCCTGGCGGGGCTTCTTCACGTAGTCACTCACGTGACTCCGAAGTAAAATTGCCTATCAGACAACATTGACTTCAATAGAGTTCAACATTGGAAGGGATACAGCAGCCATTCAATACTATTGAGCTAATTCCTTTGGTTGCATCATTTTGATGCATCCTTTATTTGCAACACAAAGTGTTGATAGACTTTAAAAAATTAAAATAAATTGTATTTTCATTACTCTACTAAATGCGTTGGAGATGAACTACATAAAGAAAGTTAGCCATTATAATGTGAAATGACAACATTATGGTAACTAAGAATGTTAAATATGTAGGAAGTGTATATATATGAAATGAAGTCATTATAAATATTTTTTTTATATTTGGATGTCGGTCAATGTCAATATGAGACAAAAGGGGGACATTTGAGAAAATTAGACAGCAGCTCTAATGCTGAATATACTGATATTATGGACAGACCTTACTGACATTGAAACAAAATTATTCAAATTGGTCAAGACATTAGGCATGAGAGACAAATACATGCAAGCTATCCTAAGTGAACAGGCAGGAGACATTCTTTATGCTCAGAAGAAAAGTTTAGTTTAATTTACTGGCTTGGGAGGAAAAACCCTGGGAAACAAATTCCAAAATTGGAAGAAGGAAATTCATTCATGGGATGTTTCCATCAAAGGCAAAGCTTCTCTCTAATTGACCTTGAGAAATTGGTACTGAGACACTTTCATATATCGCTGCTATCGGAGAGTTAGATAGAGTTCCAAAATGTAAAAACTGTGAAAGTAAAGATAGTATATCTAACAAAGCCAAATAACTTGGAATTTGGAGGGGCATGCTTTGATAGGGAGAACACTGATGTGCCTTCTCGAGCCCCCATTCGCAGTGATGGTATTTCTGTCTCTGTCACAGAGGCCGACGTCAGAAAAATCCTTCAGAGGGGTGAGCCCCCGGAAAGCGCCTGGACCTGATGGCATACCCGGTCGTGTTTTAAAAACTTTTAACGGACATTTTCAACCTCTCACTTCTGAGGTCTGAGGTTCCCACCTGCTCTACATCAATAATACCGGTGCCCAAGAAGAGCAAGGTGATGTGCCTCAATGACTATTGACCAGTGGCACTGACATCGGTGGTGATGAAGTGCTTTGAGAGGTTGATCATGGCGCAAATCAACTCATACCTCGACAAAAACCTGGACCCACTGCAGTTCGCCTACCGCCACAACAGGTCAACGTTGGATGCGATCTCGCTGGCTCTCCACTCCGCTCTGGACCACTTGGACAACAAAAACTCATATGTCAGGCTGTTATTCATTGATTACAGCTCGGCATTTAATACAATCATCCCCTCCAAGCTGGTTACCAAGCTCTCAGATCTGGGTCTCTGCGCATCCGGGTCTCTGCAATTGGATCCTTGACTTCCTCATTCAAAGACCACAGACTGTTCATATTGGTGGAAAATGCATCAGCCACGATAACAATCAGCACGGGACCACCTCAAGGCTGCGTGCTCAGCCCCCCTGCTGTACTCACTCTATACTCATGACTGCGTAGCTGGTCATAGTGCGAACTCCATCATCAAGTTCGCTGACGACAGCACTGTTGTGGGACGTAGCACTGATGGGGATGAGTCAGAGTATAGAAGATAGCTCAAGCAACTGTCCATATGGTGCCAGCACAATCACCTGGCCCTCAACACCAGCAAAACCAAGGAACTGATTGTGGGCTTGGAAGGGGTAGGATGGGAACCCACAGTCCCATTTATATCAATGGATCGATGATGGAGAGGGTCAAGAGCTTTAAATTCCTGGGTGTGCATATTTCTGAAGATCTCTCCTGGTCCAAGAACACTGATGCAATTATAAAGAAAACACAACAGCGCCTCTACTTCCTGAGAAGATTACGGATAGTTGGTCTGTCAAGGAGGACTCTCTCTAACTTCTACAGGTGCACACTAGAGAGCATGCTGACCGGTTGCATCGTGGCTTGGTTCAGCAACTTGAACGCCCAGGAGCGGAAAAGACTACAAAAAGTAGTAAACACCCCCCAATCCATCATCGGCTCTGACCTCCCTTCCATCGAGGGGATCTATCGCAGTTGCTGCCTCAAAAAGGCTGGCAGCATCATCAAGGACCCACACCATCCTGGCCACACACTCATCTCCCTGCTACCTTCAGGTGGAAGGTACAGGAACCTGAAGACTGCAACGTCCAGGGTCAGGAATAGATACTTCCCCACAGCCATCAGGCTATTAAACCTGGCTCGGACAAAACTCTGAACATTAATAGACCATTATCTGTTTATTTGCACTTCATCTGCTTATTTATTGATGTGTGTATATATTTATATAATGGTATATGGACTCACTGATATGTTCTGTATTCATGCCTACTATATTGTGCTGAAGCAAAGCAAGAATTTCATTGTCCTATCTGGGATACATGACAAACTCTCTTGCCTTGACTCTTGACTTGACTTGACTTGACTGCAGGTGATGGCATTTTCATATGTCTGTGGACCTTATTGTTTTAGCAGTTAATAAGTCAACATTTTGAGAAGTGTTAATGATGCAGTCTCGATGAATTACTGTAAATCATATATATATATATATATCTCAGGTGGTGGATGGAATGACAGCCAAGCTAGCTTCTTCACTCTAAGTGGCAAGCAGAGTACTTGAGGACTCGGGCGTCAAAACTTTGTGTGTCTTCAAATCCATTATATTGTAATTTATATTAAAAACCACATTGTTGTATAAAAATGATTGATTACTTTTGTATGTATATATGGTATTCTAATGGTATACATGCACAAACCGCAAAGTCCTTTTTAAACTCCCATAGTTTATGTATTTTTGACCATTTTGAAAGCATCTTGATATACATCTTTCCGATCTGAAGTGAATAGTTTCACATTTACCCGCAATAAAATCAATTTGCCACAGTTTTCTCTGCCTTCACGTAATCAATTAATCTTCCTGTAATTCCATGTTTCCATCTATACTACCTGTGATGCCTTGTATCTTTGTGTCATCGGCAGACTTTGATAAGTGTCTCACTATTACCTCATTCAGGCCATTAATAAATAGAATGAATAGTTGAGGCCCCATCATCCACCCGATAGGACAGGTACTCTAATTTGTGGGACATGATTCCACTAGTCATTTCCTGCAAATTAAAGTGCCTGCCCATTATCCCGACTCTCTGCCTCCTGTTTGTTCAGGCAATCTCCTAACCAGGTCAATAATTTGTCTCAATTCTATGAGCTTCAACTTCAGCTAATAGTCTCTTATGAGGGATTTTATCAAATGCTTGCTGGCAGTCTATATAAATAACAATCATAGATATTTCCCTCTCCGCTACTTTAGTCACCTCTTGAAAAAAAAAAATCATTCGGTTTTGTCAGTCATGACCTTGCCATTACAAGACAATGATGGCTCTCTCTGATCAACTGAAAATTTTCAAGATGTTCACTATTCTATCCTTAATTATATACTCTGGTTATTTCCTGACAACAGATGTCAGCTTATTCCCTAGATTCTCAACTTTCTTAAATAACATGTGCAGCATCCCAATCTAAAGGAACTGAAACAAGAGAACTTTAGAAGATCTTTGTTCAGGCACCTGAAATGTTCTCACCAACGTCTATTAACGCTTGGAATGGAAACCATCTGGTACTGGGGATTGTTTCTCTTTAGTGCCATTATATCCCTCATTAGTGTTAAGTTGCTTCTAGTCGTTATGGTGAATCCCCATCCCTTAGTCAATTTCACTTTCCATGCATGTCTGCCATTCAATCCTCTTCCTTGGCTTCAAGAACTGATGCCAAGTAATTATCAACTTGTTTACCATTTCCTTATTTTCATTTCTAACATTCCTATTGCCAGTATTTGCTGAACGCCAATTTCTTTTTTTCTAATCCAAAGTTTTTTTGTTTTTTTTAAATGTGACATTTACATGTGTTGCAAATTTATTTTCCTCATTGATGTACCTAGTATCTATTTTGCTGTCCTTTTGCCATCCTTTGGATCCCTTCAGTTGGTCAGGAGCCATGCTAGTTTTTGCACACTTTTAAGGGCCTGTCCCACTTTCACGACTTAATCCAAAACCTCAGCCGAGTTTAAAGGACGTAAAAAAAAAATCAAGATTTTGGTAATCTACGAACTCCTATGACCTTCCATGAATATGCTCACGAACTGGAGTGACAGAGGTCACGTGCTGATGTTGATTTAAGCTTTTTGTTTTAACTCACCTTTTTTCTCTGTCCAGCTGCCGCACAAATATCTACGAGTACCCACGACTACCTACGACTACCCTCACGGCCTACAATGGTCTGCCCACGAACTAACTACGTGTAAAAAGTAGCAATTTTTTTTCATCCCGACTATTTTTTCACTCGTGGACATTTTTTCATCGGACCGGAAAAAACGTTCCAACTTATCTGATGCCCCGGGTGCCTACGGCTAGCATAACGAGCCGCTACGGTATATCTACTAACTCCTACGGCCTCGTTACAAACATTCTGCGAGTCTCAATCAGGGGAAAACTCGGGATAATTCATGAATAATCTCGTGAAATTGGGACAGGCCCTTTAGGCTTTTTCTCCAAGTTATTCACCACTTTACTTGTCCATCACTGATTTAGGTTTGGCTAGTAGTACTTTGGTTCCTCAGATATATGGTTGAGTTCTGTAGCACATTAAACCCCCCCGAACCCTGCATTCTTATCCTTTGTCATTTTACCTATTAAAACAAACTTTTGAGTTTACTCTGTATCATCTGTTTCATCCCTTTGACGGTAGCCTTGCAAAGATACATAATCTTGGTCGTTGCTTTATAATTTATTTTTCATTCTAGCACAGTTCTGAAGGCAATCATGCATTCCTGAAAAACATAAATAGGCAGGAAAATAATCAAAATTAATTTTAGTCATACTGAATTATTACTCAATGATGTCAATGATGTCCAGCACTCATTTTAGGTTTACCACATGTTCGTGCAGAAACCTACCCTGAAGAGGGTGAAGAATATAGTTTCTTATCTGTTAATGTGTGAAATATTATATTAACGTCGGTATAGAAGAGATATTTAGCCTTAAGGAAAGTTTGAGTGTTAATCATAGCAACATCATTGATTCTGATAAATTTGGTTTTATAAAGCTGCTGGAAAAAAGGTAGGAAAACAAAGGCACTGTTCATAAGGGCACATCTTGACCCACCAAATTTACAAAATGCTCCACACTAACAACTGATAAATTATACAAAAACTGAAATAGCCAAATGATAAACATTGTTATACTCAAAATAATATATTTTTTTAAAAATCATAGATTTAATCAAGCATTTGAAATACATTCTTCAATATCTCCAGCTATGTTCTTTCCTATTAGCAGATGTGGCAGCAAAAGTGGTGGTTTGATGTATAGAGTGAATTCTTGAATTCCCAACTTTGTCAATGGACCCCATAACTTCTCATGTAATTTGGACCATTACAGATTAGGATATTTCTACGGATTACACATGCCCCCTAGGTGTTCATTATTGTTCTTCTGGGCTCTCTGCCACTGGAAAGAAGCATTAAGGGAGCAAGGACATGGAGTCATAGAGTTACAGAATCATACAGTGCAGAAACAGGCCCTTTGGCCCAACTTTCCCATGCCAAACAAGATGCCCTATTTATCCTAGTCCTGCCTGCCTGAATTTGGCCCATGTCCCTCTAAATCTGTCCTGTCCATGTACCCATCCAAATGTCTTTTAAACATTGCTAAACATTCGTTAAACATAAGAAAACGCAGTAAGAAACTTCATGATCCATTATGTCTAGATGAAGTGGACAAATCTTGAAGAGTATGATTGCCTGATTAAGGATGACATTTACCATTTGGACATTAATGATCATGTGCTGTGGCAGTGCAGCCATCATCATCGGCAGTCACTCGAAACAAGTATGACTGTCCTCTCCTCTCCATAGGGTGGGTACCTGTGGGTCTGCAGATGTCTGTAGAGGCCAATCCCCGATCCATACACCTTGATGCAACGTGGGCAGTGGAGACTGGCGGTTGTTGGTAGTCATCGAGCCCCCTTCTCTCTGTCCTTACGGTGATGATGCTTTGTCCCTGTGACATGGCGTAGTTTAGTTTCAGGACGTGCAGCTCCTTCCTGCAGGGATTTCCACCAGGAGCACCTGTCCAGTGCAATGTGCTCACAGTTGCTCGATGTGATGTGGAATTTCTTCAGACAGTTTTTGATGTTGTCCTTGAAGCGTTTCTTTGGCCCGACGGGGGCTTGCCGACCTTCCTTCAGTTGAGAGTACAGGATCTGTTTAGGGAGATGTGTGTTGGACATGTGGATGACACGGCCAGTCAATAGACAATAGACAATAGACAATAGACAATAGGTGCCGCAGTAGGCCATTCGGCCCTACAAGCCAGCACCGCCATCCGATCATCCCCAATTGGTACCCCGTTCCTGCCTTCTCCCCATATCCCCTGACTCCGCTATCTTTAAGAGCCCTATGTAACTCTCTCTTGAAAGTATCCAGAGAACCGGTCTTCACCACCCTCTGAGGCAGAGAATTCCAAAAACTCACAACACTCTGTGTGAAAAAGTGTTTCCTCATCTCCGTTCTAAATGGCTTCCCCCATATTCTTAAACAGTGGCCCCTGGTTCTGGACTCCCCCAACATTGGGAACATGTTTCCTGCCTCTAGCGTGTCCAAACCCTTAACAATCTTATTTGTTTCAATAAGATCCCCTCTCATCCTTCTAATCTCCAGAGTGTACAAGGCCAGCCGCTCCATTCTCTCATATGACAGTCCCACTATCCCGGGAATTAACCTTGTAAACCTACGTTGCACTCCCTCAATACCAATAATGTCGTTCCTCAAATTAGAGGACCAAAACTGCACACAATACTCCAGGTGTGGTCTCACTAGGGTCCTATACAACTGCAGAAGAACCCCTTTGATGCTATACTCAACTCCTCTTGTCATCTCAGTCCATTGTGCTGCATTATTGTGGTGCTGATGCTGGTCATGTTAGCTTCCTCCAAAACACTGATGTTGGAGCTTTGTCCTCCCAGCTGATCCTCATAATCTTTCCATAAGGATCTTTGATGGCATTGTTCCAGGGCTCTCAGGTGCCTGCTGTAGGTGGTCCATGACTCAGCTCCATACAACAGGACGGAGAGGTCAACGGCTCTGTAGACCAGCAGTTTTGATTGAGCCTTTAGATCTCGGTCTTCAAAGACTCTTTTCCTGAGTCTGGCGTAGGCTCTGCTGGCACAACTCAGGTGATGGTAGACCTCAGAGTCGATGTCAGCTTTTGAGGAAAGAAAGCTGCCAAGGTAGGGGAAGTGGTCAACGTTTTCAAGAGTGGTGTCGTCCACTTTTATAGTGGGCTGGGTAGAGGGCTGGTTGGGTGGAGGTTGATGTAGGACCTGGGTCTTCTTGATGTTTAATGCTAGGCCCGTGGCTCTGTATGCCTTGGCAAAGGCACTCAGGACGCCTTGGAGGTCTTCTGCAGAGTGTGCTGCAATGGCGCAGTCGTCCGCGTACTGATGGTGGTGTTGCTTGATTTGCTCTTAGCCATCAACCTATTAAGGTTGAAGAGCCCATCGGCAGTTCTGTAGAGGATTGGGATCCCCTGTGGCAGCTCTTCGCCATTGAGGTGAAGTATGGCAGCAATGAAGATGACAAACAGGGTGAGAGCGATGATGCATCCTTGTTTGACACCCGTTTCCACAGTGAAGGGCTCGGACTGAGAGCCACAGTTGCTGAGCGATCACGCTGTGATTCTGGGGGTATACCTCCTCAGACAGTGGTAGAAGTCGGTTACCGAGGACACGAGCAAATACTTTGCCTGTTGTTGCCCCTTTAGTTTTCACATTCAGCCTTGTCCCCCTTCTTGAAAATGGTCACTATTGGAGCATCCCTGAGTTTTGAGGGAAGTTCTTCTTTTTCCCAGACCTTGAGGTGTAGGGCGTGGATGTGGTACAGGAGCTCCGGTCCACCTTCCTTTAAGATCTCAGCTGAGATCCCATCTTGACCGGTAGCCTTGTTGTTCTTACGGCTCTTGATGGCATCTTGAACCTCTGTCATAGTGGGAGGTTCTTCCATGTCTTCTCTGATGGGACTCTGGGGGATGTGGTGGGTAATGTCTGGTTCAGTTGTGCTGTCACGGTTGAGGAGTTCCTGGAAGTGCTCCTTCCATTGGGCATTAAGGGACTCATTGTCCTTCAGCAGTTCTTGCCCGCCCTTGAGTGAAGGAGGTTTAAGCCGCGGTAGCTTGGACCATAGACGGCCTTAGTAGCGCTGAAGAAGCCTCCTGGTGTCACCTGAGTCTACCAGTCTCTGGATTTCCAGAGCCTTTTCTATCCACCAAGAGTTCTTAAGCTCCCTCATCTAGCTGTGGACGTCCGCCTTGGCTCTTGTGTGAGCCGCTCTTTTGGCCTTGCAGGTTACATCATTTTGCCAGGCACGAAAGGCTTTCCTTTTCTTAGAGTTGAGCTGTTCTAACTCTGTGTTGTTCTCGTCAAACCAGTCCTGGTGTTTTCTGGACTTGCACCCAAGGATGGTTTTGCAGGTATCAAGGATGATGGATTTGAGCCGGCTCCAGTGCTCTTCAATTTCATCAGGATAATACTGTTGGAGGCTTTCCCCAAGAGAAGCCTGAAGTCGCTGCTGGGTGATAGTTTCCTCCAGGCTTTCAAGGTTCAGTCTTGGCCAGATCTGCTTCGTTTGAATCCTCCTCATCCTCTTGAGTTTGTTGCATGAGGCGATGATCTGTCCAGCAGTCATCTGCAGCGATCATGGCCCTTGTGATGATAATGTCATGGTGGTCCCTGGCTCGTACAATGACATAGTCAATGAGATGCCACTGTTTGGAGCATGGGTGTCTACAAGATGCCTTAAGTTTGGTTTTCTGGTGAAATAGGGAGTTAGTGATGGTGAGGTTGTGCTGAGCACATTTGCTGAGAAGCAGAGTTCCATTGGAGTTGGTTCCCAATGCCTTCCTTTCCTATGGTACCCTTCCAGAGGTGTTGGTCCCAGCCGCCCCTGGTGTTGAAGTCTCCTCGGAGAATAATCTTACCCTCCCAGGGGATTTCTGATAGTGTCTCGTACAAGCAGGCGTAGAGGTTCTCTTTTACTTCCTCTTCAGGGTTTAAAGTGGGGGCATAGGCACTCACAACTGTTGCCATCTGGTTGTTGGTCATGAAACGCTCACTGATTCCCACAGGAAGATTAGAGAGGTGGTTGATGAGCTGGTTCCTGATGGCAAACCCAGCACCATGGATCCTGAGATCATCGGCAGTATCAACATACTAAATGAGATAGATACAGGACAGATCTAGCAGCTGCTGGGAGATTAAAAAAACTAAATCATTTGTGCAAGCAGCCTCACGAAAGCCCCATTATGGTGGAGTCAAGCATATCAATACTAAAGACAAGGTTGAATTATTTGTTATCATGTCCAGCCAGAAGAACGGAGTGGATTATTCCTGTTGGTTTTTTTCCCAACTTGCCCTGCATCACAGAAGTCAATTTTTAGGGAATTTAAGTAATCAGTGTGGTATCAAGCACTGGCTAAATACATTGTTAAAACAAAAGTTTTGGGTCCAGATAACATACGGGGAGCAGTTCTGAAGTCTTGCACTCCAAATGCATTACTTCCTCCCTAACCGTTACCATCGTGGCTACTGTGAGTAATATCCACATCCTTTATATTGCAGCTCATCACAGTTTCCTCAGCACCACGTCCCAAATCACTTCCAAGTGCTCCAAAGATATGGGACAGCAGTGGATGGAAACAGCTCCACCATTTCCCACCTAGTCATGAATTATGCTGGTTCGGAGAGATATTGCCAATTTTCCATAAGAGGCAAGTTGAATTCATGCTTCACGAAGTAGTGGGAATTCCTTCATTGCATGGAGTCCGATGGCTCCAGAAAGTAACTCATTATTACATTCTCAGGGGTAATTAGGAATGCATAATTAGGGAAGGGTACTAAATGTTTGACAAGTCAACGGCACTCACTCTTCATAAAAATCTTTGCACTTAACTAGTAATGATCCAAGATGGTAACTATTAAATATGCACAGATTCTCTGCAATGATCTGTATAATTATGTGGCTGTCTAGCCACAGAAGACAAGGCAGTGTCTAAGAATGTTACCACTGTGTATATTAACTTAAAATATTACAGCTTGGTATAGGATTCATTTCAGTCCATCAGACATTGATCATTTTCTTGATTATATTGAAGGTATCTACCAAAATATGTGAACTACAGAGATTAAAAATTCTCATAAATATTTGGTTGATTGCCAATAGACTGGATCGCTATTGGAAAGATATTACGGTCTTCCACATGCCTGAAACCTTAAAGAGTCAATCGTACAATCCTGGAATAAGAGAACCATCCAGCAATGAGGGAAGACATTTGCTCCATAATGGTCTCACCAAGAGAGCCAATGAACTATCCAATTTTTTTCCATGCCCTATTCCTTCTCAATATTCTATTTTTTTCTTACAAGTTCTTATCTGTATCCCTACTGAAAAATATTATTAACTCTACTTCAGCAGTACATTCCAGATCATAACAATTCAGTGGGTGGAGAAAGGTTTTGTCACTCACCTCTGGTTTATTGCTTTAATCTCTTTCCTTTGGTTTATTATCTGATCTACCACTGAAAATATTTTTCTGATTTTCTCTAGCAAAACCCTTTATGATTTTCAATTGTTCCTTAACTTTCTTTGCTCCAAGGAAAGCAACTCCAGTCACTGAGGTACCACGATATAACTAAATATCACCCAAGTCTCATACCTGAAAATAACGTCTGCATACTCTCACACCAAGCATCTTTTCACCTCTTTTTCCTGAGACTACTGATTTATATTGACTTGCTTAGCTGACATCCTGATATAAGCATTGGTTTTCTTTGTGTTTAAAGTTTCTCCATGGCTTCAACCCTCCCCATCTCTATGTATTCTTCTTATCCAGTCCACACACAAGATTAGAAGTTGTTCAGCCAGAGCTGATCACACTTCATGGCATTTGCATAGAATGGTGTCTGTCTTGTGCTTCTTGTGTGTGGTGGTGGAAAGATTGGTGGAAACAGGGGCGCGACATGAACGCTCTTTCCTTGATCCGCATCTCTATGCTGTCTCCCATCTCTGCAATTTTTTTGAAATACAAGTGCTTTCCAATTCTGGCCTCTGGTGTAGTTTTAATGGCCCCACATCTTCAGCTACTTTGGCCTAAGCAATGGAATTTTCTTCCTATTTATGTACTTATTTACTTTTTCTTATTTCTCTTTTAAGAAGCTTTTCTTTTAAAATCTGAAAAAAAAAAACATAAATTGCTTTAAATATTAATTAGGGCAGGTAGCGTCTGTGAATAGAGATAGAGAATTCTTGTTTCAAATCAGTGAATATGATTGTGGGTGTTTGAGGTCAAAATTACCTTATAATCTATCATTTTGGGCATCCTTCTCCACATGTGTCTCTGTATTTGAAAACACTCCTCTGAAGCGCCTTGAGAGATATTACAATATTAAAGGTTCTGTATGAATACAAGTTGTTGATGTTGCACCTCTATCCCTGAGGCCTTTGACGTTCTCCTTGAAGTGTGCGCTCCGGTTTTCACGTTAAAACGTCATCCTCGACCCCAAGGGTCTGCCTGAGATGAAGAAGAAGATACTCCAGGTGAGAAACTGAGTTTTAAATGGATTCAGGAGAATTGATTTGCTATTGTACCCTGTGGCCATGGTATCGATGGGAGGAAGTGGTGGAAATGTGGAGAAGCATGAGTTCAAGTGGAAAATCATGACATTCCAGAAATATGGAGCTTGCAGAAATTAAAGGCAGGAGATTCATACAATTTTCTGCTCTGTAGCTGCCCGGATTCAGAGGTTAGCCAGATTTCACTGGTCAAAGGCTACAGCTGCAGATTTCCACCTTTAATTAGAGGTGACCAGGGCGTGATGAGGGGGATGGGAGTGCAGGCGGTAGAGAACACCACTGAAAGAGGAACTCAGCAGGTCAGGCAGCATCTGAGGAGGGAATGGACAAACAGGTCAGGGCCTTTCTTCAGATTGAATTGACCAGGTTGACATGGATTATGTACTTAAATCTCTGGAGTACATCCTGAATATTAGGCCATCTGAACTAGATGCACTGACACCCTAGGATGGACAAGTGGCCACTGCTAGAAATATGAGGAAATACCAAGTCCCCATTTTGATTGTTCCTCCCTCCCTGGCATATGCACGTTCTCTGTCCAATCAACCAAGATATATTGTTCGCTAAAATTTTAGATATCAGATTGCCAAGTACAGCAGATACCATCGTCATTAATGGGTTATGATGAAGTTTTCTTACCAGTTCACTACCAGATTCGGAGTTAGTTTCATATTTTGTTGCAAACCAATACCTTATTGTACTGCTTTTTTTTTTAAACTGCTGATGCTGGAAATCTGACATAAAAGCAGAAACACTGTTTACCTGAAATTTGCTGCCTATGTAATTTTTGGTTATTCTCTTAAAAATCAGTTTTTTTAAAAAATGCCTTAATTGCTTCTATCTAATTCAATATATTTGCATGGCATTATCTAAAGGTAATTAAACAAGCCCACTTGAGGAAATATGGGGAAATGCTGTTGCTTGCCCAATTTTGATGAAGACCCCTTGAGCTGTTTAAGTATTCATTATCATTTATTGCATGAAATTATTTACATGACCTTTAAGGAGAAGGGAAATATATACATGAACTACTGCCTCTTCTTTCTTTATGTGCCTATGGGTGGTTATAGCCCAACAGCATGCAGATGTTCACCATCTGGTTAAGGCACTCTACCACAAGAGTGGGTCTATGTGCTGCTTGGCCAGCCAACAGGACCCTTGGCAATTGAAAATACTTCTACTTGATGTTTGAGCTGAGCACTCCTGCTAGAAGGATTTTCTGAGACTGCTCTCTCTGAAATATAGAAATTTCATTCCCCAAGTGTTCATGAAGCCTGAGGGAACCTAGTTACAACACTACTGACTGCCTAGAAATAGTGCTGGTGTGAAATCAGTCCCACTTGGAAATCAGCGCTCGTAAAGCCACTGGATGGAAACACTTGACCAAAGCTGGCTAATGGAATGAGAGGAGTTTGGGAGAAATCTTGCCAAATTACTTGCATCAGCTGCAGCCTAGGTACGGTGTTATCTTACATTATGGCATTCTCTGCGACTCCACCAATTCAGTTTCGAACAGAGCACAAAATACGCGATAGTATGCATGCGGTGAAATGATTGTGGAAAGTAATGTTAGTAGTAATGGAGCAGAGAAGGAGCCATAGAGTCGTTGAGTGATACAGCATGGAAACAGGCCCTTCAGCCTGATTTACCCACATGGGCCAACATGTCCCAGCTACACTAGTCCCACCTGCCCACGTTTGGTCCATATCCCTCCAAACCCATCCCATACATTAGATATCTGGAGGAGAAACATGAGAGTATTTATTTTATTCTCGGCAATGTCAAGATCTATTTTCTGTTGCTAAGCATCAGGAACCTGTAGATGATCTGGTTTGTTACACATAACAGTATAAATACTATGATTATTGATCAATGTTACAATAATTATGGTCCAGTTGTAACCTCTTGCCTTTATTTCCTTGCTCAGTTTTCATTCTAGCTGCTGATCATGCTGGATAGCTTATTCCTACTTATTTGTCCAGTCTTATTGCTAGTTTCCATGGTTGAAATAACCCGTTTGTCTGCACAAACTGTTTCCCGATTCTTTGATGCATTCTCAGTTACCCACCTTTGTTGACAGGTTCACTTAGTTGGGTATGGTCAGGGCTGATGTGAATTTCTGTGAGGAAAAACAAAACTGAAGGAAAATGCATAGATTTGAAGTTTCCTGAAAGGATATTCAGGGAATGTAATTCCAAGCCAATATACTCACTGGACGCTTAGACTATTAAAACCAACCCTTAACATCCTATCAAATACAAGACTGCCTCCAGCCATGTTTTGGTGATCCACCAGCCCATAATGCTCAATATTAATGCTCCGCTCCTTTTAGAATATTCATTCAGATCAGATTGATAATAACAATTAACTGTAGCCTACCATCAATCTGCATCTTAATGAAGGCTCCAGGATGGAAGAATTATCCTATTTAGTGTGGTAAATGAACATTGACTGTGCATGCTAATTCAGTTGAATATGACATCTGTCTGGCATACCAAATGCTTCAGATTCCCTGAGAATGCCCACATTTTGCCACAACTCGGAATGAGATTGCGATAATCCAGAGACCCAGTGGCATTTTGAATTTATGTCAGAAGATAGCTGAATTAAAGGTGTGTAGCGAAGTGTCCCATCAGCTTCCCTCCCACTTCTGCCTTCTGACTATCGATTCTGAAATATAACCTTGTTGTTAGGTGACATTAAAAAATCTCGAATTGCTATGTACATTTTTGCAAATGGGATACTCATGTGGTATTTTAAGTACAGTGGCAATCTTGAACCAAGAGAGTTGCAATTGTCACCAGGCACAGATTTCCGGAATAATTTACGAAGTAATGAGTTTATCACAAAAAAAAGTTCAAATATCTAAAATATTATTATTTTTTAAATTGTTGCATAAGTTCACCAGCAGCAACATTTTGCAACGTTACCAGTTAAGGTGCCTTCAAAGTCTATGTTTTAACACTTCAAAGATTATTCTTGGAAATATTATTTGAAGCTGGTACAGCTATTACATTTGCCACTTTACATTGTGACAATTTTAGGCATGCTGATTTTATAGATTGAATCTAGTGGAGTGACTACCCCACATGGCAATTTCACCCCATTCTGTCCTTAGAAGAGCACCCCCTGCCTCAGTAAGCTGACATTTTCTCTTCCCACACTCCCGATTCTTGTGGCATCTGAGGTTATCAAATTTGTGCTAATTAGTGTCAAATTTAATGGCACTTTATGATGTGGACTCGCGTCTTCTGGGAACTGGATTGAAATTGCCTGAAATTCATTTTCACTCAGCACTCTTAACAGCTGTCACACAAAGGTGGCGTTCAACCAATCCCCCATCTCACCCCAACCCCCCTTCCCACCTGCAACCCCCGCTACCAGCTCCCCACTGCTGAGAAACTCAAGAACCAAAGGTGATAACACACTCCTATAAAGCACTGCACTATCCAGTGACCATAAATGAAATATCTTGATGACAAGAGGAAAACTAACATTATCGCTGAGAAAAAAATTGTGACTCTTGGAGAACAAAACCATCTTTTTAACCTTTAAGGAGAGGCTAAATGTATTTACATAGGATTAAGAAAGTCCCCCTTTGTCCTCAGATTCACGACCAGAGGACATCAATTCAAATATGATTTTGAAGCCAATACTTGCTAAAGTCTTCAGACAGCTACAATTACTACTAACTCATGTGCTGGTATTAATTGCTGGCTGTATTACATCATTATAATTCTGCTAGTCTTTGCCTTCTGGCAGTGTAAAACTGTTCGCCGCTCATACCTATGCAACTCAGAACAGGGTCTTACTGCCCCCTAAAGCAGTCACTATTTGTACATCACACCGCATAATGTTACAAAGTGAATGGGATAACTGGACCTATTGAATACGTAGTCAGACCGTTTTGTTTTTCTTAAAATGGGAATGTCAATCTGAACTATTTTGATTGACATTTTTGACCTTGCCCACACATATTCCCCCCCCCCCTCCCCCCACCCCTCCCCCTTAATATAGCAAAGACTGCTATATCCCCTCAGTGGGAAATTTAGGCCCATAGCAATTCTGGTTTGTGTTAGAAGCAGATATCTGCATTATTTCAAGAAACACAAACCTGCTCTTAAGTAAGAAACCACAGATGCTAATTGTATTTTTTAAGACTATTTCTCAGGATATTTTGTTAACCCTTTACTGTCCAGTAAGAAATACCATTGGAAAATGTTGCATTGATTGTCAACCTTTTAACTTATTTCTAACTACTTCCATATTTTTCTCATTCATTGGAAGAGTCTGTTCACACAATTGGATTTCTTTAGCTGACCTATTTGTTTGACTGCTGAATTGCAGAGGAAATGAGGGAAACAATTCCTTTTTTCTTTTCAATGAGAGACCTCCGCATTCAAGGCCTGGAGGAAGTTTAGGATAACTGTCGGCTGGGACTGGAGCAGAAATTCTGATGTCCAGCTTTTTTTGTGTGATCATTTCAACTTTCAACACATTTTGTCTGTGAATTAATTACTGACCTGAATAAAGTTAAAATAAATTACAAATAGCAATGTAGCACGGGGACAATTTAAAATTAAATTCAGTCCCAGACGTACTGATGAATTTACTGGAATTTTTCCCTACATGAGGAACATCCTACCAGAAACCACACCAGCACCAATTAGAGGCCAAATTAAGGAAAGAACCTTGTAGAAGAATGGGTTTTCAGCCGGTCTTGCCGGCCCTCAGGTTACAGTCCCTCAGATAAGCATAGCCCTCCACTTGACAAAAATCACCCATCTGAAGCAAATGATGTGAAGTGACAGGCAGTCCTGGGACTTGAACCCACACCATCTGGTTGAAAGTCAAAAGCTCCAACACTCCAGCTAGTAGGTAATCCATCCCAGGGGACGAGGAGCTAAACACTCCAAAAGTTAACTGTTTGAGTAACTGATTAATTTTAATTAAAAACACTCTCGTAAAGAAGAAAGAGTAAAGAACAGGCCCATTATTCATTGAATATGTTTAAAGTTTGAGTCAAAACCAAAGAAGCTTGGATATTATTTTCTGCTGGTGTTACTTTACCATGCTTTACACATCAGGATGATATTCAATATTCTTGTGCAGCAGAATTCAAATGTTGCAATAATTGGTGATAAAGTACATTAGTTTTGTGATAAAAATGTAACTAAATTACTCCAGATGTTATAATGATTCTGTCTGACCAACTTTCAAATGTCATAAGCTAATGATTTGATCATAATTTTTCCTTAATGATGTAAAGCTGTGAAAAGAAGTGTTGAATTATGAAAATGTTGCTGTTGCCATTAAATGCATTTTTGTCCTGCGAAAATAAAGACTGTAGTTTTACCCATTGTGTTAGTAAAGTTTATTTCAAGTGAAAGGGGATGTAATATTCTCGAAAATTATAAATGATTAAAAACATATAAAGTAAAGGCAATAAAGTCCTGCCATTAATTGCAAAGGGGACAAGAACTAAATCTGGGTATTGTTAACTAGTAAATAAATACATTTCCAAATTTGCACTGACATCAAATGGAATCTGAGTTTCATAAAAAGAAATTATGCTCCTTTGGGTACACTTACGTATTAGATTGTGTTCTTACATTAACTTTATTGTTTGAGAAGTCATGGAATTCACTCAATTTCTCTCATTTTCGGAACACATCATCCATACTGTTTGAAGATCAGACATACCTGAAGAATATACGATAGAACAATTAAAATGAAGGTAAAGAGTGGATGGTGGAAATACGACCCAATTGATGGAAGAGCATTTGCAATCTCGGCCAGCAGAGAGGTGTGGTACAAGAAGTGGCTATAATAGCGAGGCTGTTACTTTACCCAGGCAATGGCTTCAGGCAAGATATCCAAAGCCATGTTAACAGCACTTTTTTTTTCAGGAAGCCAGACTTGTCAATAAGTTCTTTTCAAATGTCTGGAGACCTGATCCAGTGGGAAAGGGTTAAAGGCGAAACATCCACGATAGGTTCCCACAAACTGAGTCACCTGATACCGGAGAACAGCTCCATGGCTAGTTCCCATCTTGCATTTCCATCAGTGTATTATTTTAAATACACAATTAGCTACTGCACACATAGAATTATGTTAAAAATGACCCAGACAGAAAATTAATATTCAGCTTAAGTAACTGATCCTATGGTAATTTAGTGTATTTAAATTGTATTACATGGTGATAAAGTGGTGGGGAGCCAATTCATTCCAGCACCCCACCATGAAATGTTTCAAAAGATTTTATGGTTAAATATTTTGAACCATATATAAATAATGTTTGTAACATAAATAATGTCAAAAACATCACCTCATGCATTTGTTAAAAAAAGCAGTCATTGACTTTTTGTGGAAATTTTAGCTGTATTTCTAGGCTTATGATAAACATTTGAAGTGTAAACCATGATATTCACATTATTCTTACAAGACACCCATTTGATAAAATGTCCATTATTCTAGACCCATACAGCATGGAAACATGTCCTATGGCCCAACTCATCAATGCCGACCAAAATACCCCATCTAAACTAGTCCCATTTACATACATTTGGCCCATATCTCTCTAAACCTTTCTTATCCACGTATCTGTCCAAGCATCTTTTAAATCCGTGTATAATACCTGGCTGCTGGTTCCATATACCGAATACCCTCTGGGTGGAAATGTTGTCCCTCCGATTCCTATTCAATCTTTCCGCCTGCCACCTTAAACCAATGTCCACTGTGTTTTTGATTCCCCAACCCTGGTAATTAGACTCTGTGCTTGATCTTATCTATTCCCCTCATGATTTTATACAACTCAATGACATCACATGTTTTTATACACCTTTATAAGATCACATACACGTCTATAGCATCACCGTCTTTGAAGGTACACACTTACAACTCACAATGACCATTACATTGCAGCAGCAGCAGACTTGCCCAGCACAGTTGATAAAATGGCATGATCCACGCACTCACACAATGTCAGTATTTTGTATTACTTTTAATAAGATTGCACATAACTACTGCTAAGCTTCCACAACACTATTGAAACATTTGTGTAGCTATATAGGGAATTGATTGTTCATAGACTATTCTAACCACAGCGATAACCTAGCTACAGGCAGAGGATTAGAAGCTCTGGTAACTGTAATGCACCAGCAGTTTTGGCATTTCATCTGGCCACTGTTATTAATTTGAATGTTTGTTCTCAGGAACAGTGGTGCTTTTACGTTTTTATTCCACTGAAGCAATGACCCTGCCAACAGAATAAGGCTAATATCAAGCTAACAATATCACAATGTTAGCTTCTAGTTACATTAATTGTATACATAGTGCATATGTATAGCGTTATTAATGGTAAATTTCTCCCAATGTCAGCTATATTCCTTGTACTGGTGTAATTATTCTATCATTTGAAGCAAATGATCCTTGACTAAATATAATCATATCTTTAACATCGTACTTTGCACAGGAGTATATGTCTCTTCTTACAATATCATTAGCATTAAAAAAGACAGTAAATTACAGAAATATCTTTGCATAAATAACTAGGATTTAACTGTTTAATTGATTTTCAGTGATAGCAGAAACATCAGTTATCATCGGCCTAGTGTAGGGAGGGTATAAGAATTTAAAACCAATATAATTACAATTTTAGAAACTATTAGTGTAGAAATCTTCAATGGGTTCCACAGAAAAAAATTGCATAGCTGGTAGGTATTGTAGCTCTGAACAATGCTCCATAAAAACTTGCTATGTTATACTCTGGACAGGAGGAACAATTTAAATGTCCATATCTAAGTATGACAAATTCTCAAAAGTTCCCCTCGTATTATTTTCAATATGGAAAGCCAATATAACCTGCCAGGTATAATGCAACTGTGCTGCTATGTTTGCGAAATTCTGATTAATAAGGGATTATTGTGCGAAACAGAATGAGTTAAATTGAAAGCCTATTGAAATAAAAGAAGCATTTGTTTATTTTCTTACAGTGAAGCAGAGGAACCAATCAATTGCCTTTCATAAACTTCAGCAAGTCTCACCAAAATTAATGAGACTTGACAAGGCTGTATAGATTTGTTGGGATGAATGATATCTGTGCGCTGTGTAGAAAAAAAATAAAACAGGTCAACGACACAAACTTGCTACACTGGCCCATTTGTACTTATGTTTATCTGTGATGCTAAGAATGCAGAGAGCCTTCATTTCTTTATTCAGCAATAGTGAACTTTGATGTGTTTACTTCAAACATGTGCACGATCCGGGCCTCCTGTAGTGCGGGCTGGAGTCAATGTACAGTGGTGCGAAGAGACAGGAATTCTGGAGGTGCAAGAATCAATCAATTCCCAGGAGACTGTCATGGCTAAGGGAGGGCAATATCTGGAAGCTGTGTCAATTATTGGATTAAGGACAGAGGGACAAAATGGAGGTATGCAATATAAAGAAGGGCTGAAGAGTGCAATCCTTTGAATAAAACAAAATGGATAAACAACAAGGAAAGGTAGAGCATAGGAAAAAAAGAAAACTCTATTTCCCAATCAATTAGATTGCTTCAAGAGTCCACTTGAATTTAAATTTCTTTATGTAAACACCTCATGAATCATAGAGACTGCTGCTGGCTGCTTTCAGTGGAATCGGTGAACTTATAACAATGAGGGTTGCCACTGGAAACAAGGTAAACTGCATACTCACTGGATGACTGTTACTAACCTCTTATTAATTTAAATCTCTAAGAATAAAGAACAAATCCATGAGTTAATAATATGTTGTGATATTGGGAAAATCTCAGCGCAAAACAGTATATCTAGCTTGCTTCATTGGCGAGGTGTATTTGGTAACTCAGGAATAAGAAAATCAAAAGTATTTTATGACGTAGCTCATCCCAAGTGGAATAAGCAGGGCATCACAAGATTCCCTACTGCATGCTCGGTTTGTTCAACATGTGTAGATATAATTTTATCGTACTTACACTAAGGAGTTTATTCTTGTTGTTTTAATAAGAATTAAGGCAAGGACAAATACTACCCAGTGTTTCATGTGAGCTGCTTGTCACCTCATCATTGCCTGTCCACCATCTTTAAAATCCCCCTGGCAGTTATAAAATGTCCCTTTAGTAGGGATGGCCCTGAATACTGCTTTGTTTTATGAGAGACTCATGTAACTAGTTTGATATTTAGTTCCGTGATTCCATAAAAAGACAAAAAAAATTAATCTCTTGTGAAATTTTCTATAGGCCACTATACAGAAAGAAAAACTGCTCTCTCGCTTCAATTCCACAGAGCAGGCTGTAAGTATAATACTGCGAGCATGAAGTTTTTTTTGAATAAGTTAGATTTATAGAAGTGATAGTGAGGTTCTGTTCATAATGTTATCATCATGCCTGATAAATGTCCTATCAAATCAGGCCACAATAATTCTATTTTATAGATCATATCTAAACATTACTTGATTAAACATGTTTTACCATCTATCTCCTATATGTCTGCAAGAGAACACTGATTAATACCGAACATTAAAGCAGCTCCAGAAAGAAGATATCACAAAATGTTTCAAATCTGTACAGGACTTAAAAGCTACGATCTTTTTAAACTTGATTTTAGTGGGGGAATTACACTGTATAACCTGCACTGATCTGAAGAGATTTTCACTCTAAGCAACAAGCTCCAAGCCTGAAATCTCAGCACAAAACAAGGCACTTTCATCTACTGTGATTAAAGTTGAGGATTCCTTCACAATTAAGTGGCGTGTGCTAGCACGGACGTCCAGATCATCAACGCTGGCCTTCAGTTTCACTGCGCTCTGTCACAGGACCGTGAACGTCTGCAAGTGTCACTGTTTTTGTACTGGGAGATCTGCCATTAGCCCCCATGCTGGAACAGACCAAGGACGACAGGGTGGTGCAGCGGTAGAGTTGCTGCCTTACAGCGCCAGAGACCCGGGCTTTGATCCGGACTACCGGTGCTTGTCTGTACGGAGTTTGTACGTTTTCCCCGTGACCTGCACATGTTTTCTCCAGGATCTCCAGTTTCTTCCCACACTCTAAAAGTGTGCAGGTTTGTAGGTTACTTGGCATGGTGTAATTGTAAATCGTCTACAGTGTGTGAAGGATAGTGTTATTGTGGGGGGGTTGCTGGTCAGCACCGCCTCGGTGGGCCGAAGGGCCTGTTAACGCACTGTATCTATAAACTAAGCCAAACTAAAGTGCCAAATCAGTGACTTTGGTTCAACAGGGAAGAATGGCTGCAAAGTAGAGAAGCAAATTTCAAGTAATATGCAATATTTTACAACTTGAATGAGTCAATCTAATTGCACTTAATTATTTTTTGTACTTTGTAAGTTTCTGGAGATTTTGATTTTTTTTTCATAATTAAATAAATGTCTACATTGTAATTGTTTTAAAATTAGGTTGAATGCATGACCTATTGCAGCTTGACTGGCAAGGTGCAATCAGTTATCAAAAGATTTGTATGGGAATTATAGTCAGAAAGGATATCATTGCACAAGGTCTTATATTATGGCATTGCTCAGGTGAGGGTAATTCTGTACATTGTAACTCAGGGGAATGTAAACTGGAGCAGTGTACACTAGGACAATATAATCCTCTGTTGTACCCATTAAGGGTAGTGCAAATTGTTTTATTTCGTTTAGTTTGGAGATATAATATGGGAACAGGCTCTTCGGCCCACTGAGTCCTTGCCGCCCATTGATCACCCATTCACACTAGTTCTATGTTATCCCACCTTCTCATCCACTCCCTACACACTAGGGGCAATTTTAAGAGGCCAATTAACCTACAAACCTGCACGTCTTTGGAATGTGGGAGGAAACCAGAGCACCTGGAGGAAACCCACCCAGTCACAGGGAAAATGGCTAAACTCCACACAGACTGCACTTAATGTCAGGATTGACCACAGATCGCTGGCACTGTGGGGCAGCAGCTCTATCGTTTGCACCACTGTGCCACTACTTATTGCCATAGTGCAAGTTTGGGTTGAGTAAACAAGGCAACATAATTCAGGAATTAGTAAACCAGGGGCAGTGAACACAAATCAGTATAACGCAGGGGAGTGTAATCTATAGTTGTGTAATTAGCTGTGATATGTGGGGAGAGGGTCAGTTAGAGCGGGAAACACAGGGTTGTGCCGTTCAGTCAGTGTAATACACAGTGGTATAAGTGTGCAATGTGCAATGATTGCATTAATTTTAAACGCCCAGAAATTCTAGTTTGTATCACAGAACTCACCGTTTCTGATGAAAAATCACCAACCTCTAATGTCAAGTCATACTTTCTTTACCCGCACAGCTTATGTTCCAAGTTCATCTTCTCCAGTCCCAACATCTACAATAACGAGCCCTTGCCATGTTCTCAAAACCGTCACTACTTGCAAAATCCAATCTTGCCTTGTCTCTACCACATCAGTGAAAGGCTTGGATAGAGTGGACATGGAGAAGATGTTTCCATTAGTGGAAGAGTCCAGGAATGGAGGTCAGAATCTCAGAATTAATGGACATTCCTTTAGGAAGGACATGAGGAGGAATTTCTTAAATGGTGAATCTGTGTAATTATTTTCCACAGAAGGCTGTGGAGGCCAAGTCAGTCGGTATTTTTAAGGCAGAGATAGATAGATTTGTGATCAGTAGTGGGGTGTCAGATGTTATGGAGAGAAGGCAGGAGAATGGGGTTTGGAGGGAGAGATAGATCAACCATGATTGAAGGGCGGAGTAGACTTGATGAGCCGAATGGCCTAATTCTGTTCCTATCACTTATGACCTTATGATCATGCATACACCCTTTGTTCTCTGTTATCCCTCCGATTTTTCTACAACTTAAAACATGCTGTTGTCACAAACGTTTCTCTCTTCAGACAAAAAGTCCTCGACAGAGAAATTACCATTATTTTCTTTTGTTTCTCAAAGTGATTCAACAGGAACCAACAGTCCCCATGTTCACTCAAGTTGCCGAAAGTTGCAACTTTTACTCCACTGGATTTCACTGTTACACAATAGACAAGTTTAGTTTAGTTTATTATTGTAACGTGTACCAAAGTACAATCAAGCCATCCACAGAATTTGAAGAAGGTCTCGACTCGAAACGTCACCACTTCCTTCTCTCCAGAGATGCTGCCTGTCCTGCAGAGTTACTCCAGCATTTTGTGTCTGTCTATGGTGTAAACCAGCATCTGCAGTTTCTTCCTACACACAGTATACAGATACAGGACGAAGGGTATAACATTTAGCGCAAGATAAAGTCCAATAAAGTCTGATTAAAGATAGTTTGAAGGTTTCTAGTGAGGTAGACAGGAGCTTAGGACTGCTTTCTAGCTGGTGAGTGGACGGTTCAGTTGCCTGATAACAGTTTGGAAGAAACTGTCCCTGAATTTGGATGTATGCATTTTCAAACTTCAGTACATCTTGCCTGATGGGAGAATGGAGAAGAGGGGATGACAGGGGTGAGACTGGTTCTCGATTATGCTGGTGGCCTTGCCGAGGCAACGTGAAGTGTAGATGGAGTCAATGGAAGGGAGGTTGGTTTATGTGATGGCCTGGGCTACTTCCACAACTCTCTGTAATTTCTTGCTGTCTTGGATGGAGCTGCTCCCAAACCATGCAGTGATGCATCTTGATAAATCGCTTTCTACGGCGGATCTGCAGAAATTGATGTGGGTTGTTGCGGACGTGCCGAACTTCCTAAAGCCTTCTAAGGAAGTAGAGTTGTTGACGTACTTTCCTGGCCATTGCTTCGATATGGTGACACCTGAAACAAGAGACCACAGCAGCTTATTTAAACATTACCAGTGAGCCAAAGCAAAATAATGGCAGTCAATGGGAGATTGCTGAGTACACTCCAATGTTACTAAGCTTTCAAGTCTTCCAGATTCAGTTGCACCATACATTTGTCATTACAACATACCACTGTGCACCATTGCTGATCGCCAGTTTCCCTTCCCCTGGGATGTTGCCACTGGGCTTCATTATAATATAATCCAGTGCAGTGCCAATAGCCTGAGTTATAATTTACACCAATGTACTGCCTCTTTACAATTCACCCCCAATTCACAGCTACTGGCCGTCTTTATCATTTGCCCGTGGTCATGGCCCACATTGTAACCTAATCCAGTTCACTGACACTGCAACTGGTAACAATGTACTCCCAAGGAATGCTCCTAGCCCTCATTATAAACTACCCACTGTGGACTGTCACTGACACTTATTAAAGCTTACCCGCTGCTCTGGCACTGGACCTCATTAAAATCTATCACAAAACACAGACACTGCACCTCTTTATAACGTACACCAATGGATTGCTTCTGCCCCTCATTATAACCTACCCAATGGACTATCAATGGCTCTTATTATAACTTACAATGGATAGCTCCAGGCCCTCATTAAAACAGTGTATTTCCTTTGGCTCTCATTATAATTTATCTCAGTACCTTGCCACTTGCCTTCATTATAAATTAACCCAATGCACTGCCTCTGGCCCTCACTAACTCACTCCAGTGCACTCACACTTCAGAGATGGGCATCTTAGTCCTTTGCCTTGAGGTCCCCAACCTACTCTTACCAGCCAACCATGGCCATAACCATACCTCCGGTAATGATTGCCACTGTGGTACCCAATGAACAGGTTTCCCAACTGCTCAATGCCGGAGAGATCACGCGCTGTGGCGCACTCTGTGGGCCTTTCAGCCCTCAGCAAGTTCAAAAGCTGCCCAGTCGAGCCTCCCACTGCCCCTGACTGACCCTTCAAGTAATGATAAATGGGACAGAGTCAAAGCATGCACACCTGGTTGTATTGTGATTTTTCAACCATGGTCATCAAGTTGTACCCAAAACATTAATTTATGCTGGCAAGCCTTGGAACAGGTGATCTGTGAATGGTGATGCCACTTGGTGCCCACCTGACACCAGAGGAATGTCAGGAGTGTTAATGTGAATAGTGCACACAACACCCAGTCCAATTTCCCAATGGTTGCAGTTCCGTCCAGAAATGATTGCAAGAGCAATCTACTGCAGGTTAAATCTTTTTTTTTGGCGTAATTGGAAGCATCGATGCTGAAATGCGTTTTCTAAGCTTGACATTTTTTCACAATTTCTTTTCTTGATGTTGCCCAATGTACGACAGGAATGTTATTCCTATTCTCACAAATTATCTCACAATTTTACTCTCAGTTCTGTGACTTAGAAGCACCAGGCATGTATTGTTTCAGTGTTCCAGGTAGCAGGAGCTGCTACAATAAGTACATCCAGGTACACCACGTAATAACTGGAAATGAGATCTAACAGCAAGTTATTTGTAACTCACAAACATTAGGTGAGCATTGTGCAACTCACATTGCAGTGAACTGGAACAGTTGGCTGATGTGAAATTAAATCTTGAGCCTGCTGTGAAGATATACGTCCACTTGTGAATATTCAGAAGCTTTGTTCACTGTGTTATTATATTGGTGATTTAGACAGAAAGTCTATGGAGTCATCCACTTGAGGATTCATTAAAAGCCATATCATTTAATCCCCTGTAGCTTCACAAAATCTAGCCTCACATGAACATAACCGCTCAAGACACCCTGAGCCCAGAAATTAGTTCAATAATTTCAACTGCTACCTACAGTGACTTTACCATTGGATAACAGAGTCTTCAACATATTTCGGACAAAGGCCCGATCTCAGTTATGTAGCTCGCAAACATGCATTTTGAAAATAGCTTGTGACATAAATATGACTTGGCAATTACAGCAGCACATTACTTCTCTCTGTGTCTATCCCTTAGTCTGACAGATTCCTCCTGTCATTCGGCATTGGAGGCTTTTGACTGCAAAGCTCACCTCTCCCTCTTCAATCTTCACCTACAGCAGGAGCAACCACAAATCATCCTCCCACAGAACTGTTACAGAACCAGTTCAATTAGCAGACAAGTCCTTTTGAGAATAGTTCTAATCAGTCTCCTAATTCCATTAGTTTCTGAATTGTAACCGGCTGCATTCTTGTAAATATCCAAATGAGTGCGAGAGATGACGTGATTCAGGCCAAGTACATATTGTAATAGAAGGGATGAGAATGGGTTGCAGTCACACAGCAGTTTTTACATCTAAACGTTATCCTAACACGATTGCAATCTGGAAGTTAGTTTTCATCTGCAATCACTGTGAGGAAAATGCACGTAGCAAAATCCTGTACACAGTGGACCAATGAGTGTCTAGTCAATTGGCTAATAGCACTGTGAATTGAGGAATTAATTCCAGGCTCTTATTCATAGATATGCCAGCTAACATTGTGGGATGAATGATTGCCATTATTTAAATAGGAGCCTTCACTATCTGAGATTTGCTGAAGCCTAGGTTTCAGTGCTTCTTCACCCAGATTATCATTGACTTCAGCAGTGAACCTCTGAAGTGAGAGTCCAGCAGCACGTCGTACCTGGACCCTCGCATTTCTCTCAGGGATGCGTGGTGTAGGAATAGTGGCCACTCTTTCAATAAAGAGCAGAAACAGCTTAAAAAAGAGAGAACTAAACAACTGCACAATCAGGAATCAACACAAAACTTTGACCATCCCTGTGCCTCCACTGATGCTGCCTGACCCATTGTGTTCCTCAGATATTTATTGTATCAGTAGCAGCAGTCTCTATGACATAAGTTTAGTACAAGCAATTGCTTGGCTTATTCAACTTGATTTTTTTTTATTTTAACTACTTGTTAGTGATTTAATATGTATTTACTTCTATGTATTATTTATTGCTATTATTTTCTTTAATTACATTTAGTTTAATAGCTTTTACATGTTTCTGTCCTTTAGGTATTGTTATAAAGCCATATGCAACCACCAACTTATCAAAGGCTGTCAGAACATTTTTGGATTGAGGCCTCTGAACACAAAGATTGAAACGCCCTAGCGGAATGGAGTGTTGGCTGTGGTGGGTCAGCTCATCCAGCCGTCTACATGTGGATACACTCAGCAAGGGCAGGGAGGCACTGTAGGCAGTGTACTGGATCTGGACTATTGTCCTCAATGGTTACCATGTCCAGACTACTGGTTCAATGAAGAAATTAGAGAGACACGTTGGGAGTAGGACAATGAGACAATGGGGACCCGGCGTAGGGGGGCTGCCGAGGTGAAGTTATTGATGGGTACGTGCTGCTACTTCAATAAAACATTCCATTGACCTAGGTGTTGGGGGGACTGCCGTGAGGGACAGTGGGAGCACAAAGGGGGACCCGGCGTGGGGGAGGGAAAGGAGGCACTCTAGTTTAGAATCCTCTGCCCAGGGGATAAGTCTATGTTTGTTTGTTTGTGCATGTGTTCCGGTGAAGGCGCTGTGCACACGGGCAGCCAGACAACAGTCGCTTGTTTTTGTCTTTTTGTTTTCACTTTTAATTTCAAGTGTTTGTGTACCTTGTTGTGTGTTGTGACTGTTGGCAGACCAATTTCCCTACAGGGATGAATAAAGTTTTATAATATCATATTGTAGCATATCGTATTGTATCGTTTCGTATTGTAAATACTTCAACAAAATTAGACGCCAAATTGGCAAAGCTGAGGAAGACAATAAATAGCAGAAGCAACTTAAATAGATGGAACTAAACACCAGTCCTGACTCAAAACGTCATCAATCCCTCACATTTCACAGATGCTACCTGACTCATTGAGTTCCACCAGCTGTTTATTTTTTTGCTCCAGATTGCAGCATCTGCAGTCTCTTGTGCCACCAGGTTCTATCTAATTGTTCACACTGTCACAATCATTCGTGAAAAAGACATTGGAGATACAGGGGGATCCAAGACAATTCTCATCGTCAGAGATTGTGGAACCCAGTATGCAACAACATCCAGTCTGAAATGGATCCAACTTGCTGTCTTCCTAGATCTCCACCTGGAAACTAACCTATTGAATTCACTTCAAAATAAACATCGGAGAGCAGGTTATTGATGGGTACGTGCTGCGAGTTCAATAACGTGTTCCGTTGCCCTCATTTAATGGGAAATTAGGTCAATGGAATGTTTTATTGAACTAGCAGCATACACCCATCAATAACTTCGTCAAGAGACAGCAGAGAATAGGGGGTGTATATTGAGGGCACATTTAAGGCATTGCGTTTCAGAGTTGGGACCTCAACCTGGTTACTCTACAATACAATACAATCCAATATAATACCGTTTATTGTCATTTGAACCTCAAATGAAGTTCAAACAAAATATGGTTTCTAATAGCACTTCTTAAACCTATGACCTCGACCAAGGGGAAGAGTAGCAATAGCAGGTACATGGGAACATAACCACTCTCAGTTTCCTTTCCTGGCCATACTTCAACCTAGCTTGGAAATGCAATCACATCCTTTCATTGTTGCATGACAGCATGCAACAGAAGCTTTTCACTGTACCTCGGTACACGTGACAATAAACTAAAGTAACCTAAATCATGGAACTCCTTTCGCAGTAACACATTACATAGAACATTGAACACAGAACGTAAAACACAAAACAGTTCAGAAATGAAACCAACCTCCAATGTATCATGTCTGTGCCAACCAACCTAACTACACCGTTCTGCCTGCGGGTCAGTATCCCTCTGTTCCTCTGCCTGTTTAACTATCTGTCTCAATGTCTCAAACGTTGCTGTTACTGTATTTCTGTTTCTACCACACCCCCAACCCCTGGCATGCCATTCCTGGTGCCTACCACTCTCTGTGTAAGAAATGTGCACCACACATCTTCTTTGAACTACCTCACTCCAGAATATGACATTTCAACCCTGGAGACTATCTCTGTGCCTCTCATAATTTTGCATCCATTTTTGGGTCACTCCTCAGCCTCAGTCTGAAGAAGGGTCTCGTCCTGAAATGTTTCCCATTCCTTCTCTCCAGAGATGCTGCCTGTCCCGCTGAGTTACTCCAACTTTTTGTGTCTATCTTTGATTTAACCCAGCATCTACAGTTCCTTCTTACACACTCCCCAGCCTCCGATGCTCCAGAGAAAAATAATCCAAGTTTCCCCATCCTCTCCTGATAGCTAATATGCTTCATACGTTCATATGTTCTTAAGTGATAGGAGCAAAATTAGGCCATTCGGCTCATCAGGTCTACACTGCTATTCAGATAATGACTGATTATTAATGACTCTCCTCCTAACCCCATTCTGCCTTCTCTCCATAACCCCTGACACACATACTATCAAGAATCTATCTATCTCTGCCTTAAAAATATCGATTGACTTGGCCTCCTCAGCCTTCTGTGGCAATTAATTCCACAGATTCACCACACTCTGACTAAAGAAATTCCTCCTCATCTCCTTCCTAATGGAACGTCCTTTAATTCTGCGGCTATAACCTCTAGCCTTAGATTATCCCACTAGTGGTATCTCCACATCCACTCTGTCCAAGCCTTTCACTCTTTGTTAAGTTTAAACGAGGTCCTCCCTCATTCTTCTAAACTCCAGCGAGTAGAGGCCCAGTGCCGTCAAACGCTCATCACACATCACAACTTCAATCCAGGCCATATCCTTGTGAACCTGATCTGCACCTTTTCCAATGCCTCCACATCCTCCTGATAATGTGATGAGCAGAACTGGACATAACAGGCCAAATGTAGCCAGACCAGCATTTTATGCTGCAGCAACATAACTTGTCAAATGTCGAGCTCCACCACCCGACCAATGAAGGCAGCCCTTCTTTTCCATCCTATCCACTTGTCAGGAAGCAATTGACTTGCACCCCGACATCCTCCTTAATTTACTGTGTAGTTTCTTCTTGTATTTGACCTCCTTAAATCCATCACCTCACACTTGCCCGGATTAAACTCCAGTTGACATTCTCCGCCCGATTCCCAATTGATCTATATCCGGCTGTATTCTTTCTTAAGTTTTTTTATTATCTACCAATTTCCATGTCATCTGCAAACTTGCTAATCAGACGACCAGCATTTTCATGTTCATTATTATTAATGTATATTACAAGTAGGGCGCGGCTGGTTCGGATCTCCAGTCAGAAAAACACCCCTCACCATCACCTGCCCTTTATGACCAAGCCCAGTCCCTGTCAATACTGGGGAAGTTATAATCACCTGCTACAACAACTCTATTGATTTTACATCTTTCCATGATTTGCTACCATCTAATGGCTCTTAGTAGACCTATAATGTCATCCTATCATAGTGATTGCACCTTTCTATTCTTGAACTTTATCTATATGGCCTTGTCGGATGAGACTTCCAGTGTGTTCTCTGCAATATGACATTCTCCTTAATCAGTCATGGAACTCTCCCTATTCCTTTTATTTAACTTTCTGCCACAACCGCAACGTCTAAACTTCTGAATGTTGAGCTGCTAGATCAGCCTTTCTCTCAACCAAGTTTCTGTGATGACTCAAATAACCCAATGCCCTGTACTAAACCAGGCCCTGAACTCTTTCACCTCATGGCAGCTCTCATCCACCTAGTTGACATCGAGAAGCTTAACCAGTCAGGTGGCATTTGTGGGGAGATTAGACAGGACAGACACAAGTTACTCCAGCACTTCATGCCTTCTTTGGTAAATCATCATCTGCAGTTCTGTGTGTCTTTAGACTGATTGTTGTAGGGGGGGGGGGGGGGGGGGGGTTAATTGGCAGCCATGTGGAGTCAGTTATAAAGGCTAGAACAGAGGGAGTCAAAAGGGTGTCAGATAAGGAGAGAAGAGGTAGAATGAAATGTAAGCACATTGGAAGGGATTGAGGTGTAGGATGACAGGGAGAGAAATCTACACAAAGGTGCTGATCTTACTAGCAATGCCCTCTTCCTACAAATTAATGCACAATAAACAGCTATTATCTGGAATACACAGCCTGAAAAGATGATGGAAAAAAATTCAATCGTGATTTTCCTATTGGAATGGAATGGTTACTTGAGGGGGATAGGAAAAGACAAATTACAAATAATTACCTGGGGAATAGATGTAACAATAATGTTTCCATAAAGAGAAACTCGTGTGGAGGGGCCAAGAGCTTCATTTTGTGCCATAATGATTCTATTCTTTTCGAATATCCCTGTATCTTACTATAGTATCAATCCAAATTAAGTCTTCAAGTTCCAAGCATGGGGTTTGAGTCGAAACCCTTCCAATTCCATGACAAATGAACATTGTTGGCATTTCAGGTTAAACCTGGGGTTAGTGAGTTCCACAGGGAGGAACTTTAAGTTATTGCCAGAGCAGTGAATGAAATGAATAATACAAGAATATTTTTGGCGTGAGTGTGGCAGTAAAACAGTGCCATGGTACAGGAAGGATACAGTGCAGCCAACAATAGAGAAAGCATGGAACTATATGGGGAAATAGAAATAGAATTGTACAGTGCCGGAGCAGGCCTTTTGGCCCACAATGCCTGTGCCAAACATGATGCCAAGATAAACTAATCTCATCTGGCTGCTCCTGATCCAGATCACTCCATTCTCTGAATATCCACAGGCCTATCTAAAAAACTTCTTATGTGCCACTCTCATATCTGCCTCCACCTGGCAGCACCTTCTAGTCACCCACCACCAAAAAAAACTTGTCCCAAACATCTTCTTAAAACTTTTCCCATCTCACTTTAAAGCTTTGTCCTCTTTGAGCCCCTGTCCCACTTAGGCGATTTTTTTCGGCGACTACATACGACTATACTGTCGCCACATAGTCGCGGGGTGATGCCTGTGTGTCGTGAGTGGTCTCCTCAAGTCGCCTAAAGAGTCGTAGCGTTTCTGGTCACCGCTGGATTTTGAAATGTTCAAAGCTTTTCGGCGACTGTGGGCTTGACGTAGCTTATCTTCTCCTGTCGTAGGTGCTGTCGTAGGTTGTCGCCAGGATGACGCAGGTTGTCGCCAGGTGACGTTGGTTGTCGCCGGGTGCTGACTTTGGTAAATTCCATTGGTGACTACCTACGTCAACCTATGTCAACTGGCGACAGGTACCGGTGACTGAATTGTCTTCAGTTGTCTCAGTTGTTGCCGACAGGGTCATTGCTTGCCGTAGCTTGTCGCGGGTGGATGTAGGTTGACTTTGGTTGTCATAGGTTGTCGCCTGCGTGGTCGTAGGTTGTCATAGCTGTGATTGTAGGTGGACGTCCTAATGTGTCGCCGGTTGTCGGTGGCTTGCCGTAGTTTGACGTCGACTAGGTGGTAGGTTGTTGTAGCTTGTCGTAGACAGTGAGGTGGGGGGGGGGGGGGGGGGGGGGGGGGGGGGGTCCAGTCGCTGCTTTTTTGGCGACATGCTACAACTGTGACAGTCGCCGGCAGTCACCGAAAAAATCGGCCAAGTGGGATAGGCCCGTTAGTCTTTGACATTTCCACCCTGAGATTAAGGTTCTGACTGTCTTCCCTTTATGCACCTTGCATAACTTTCTATATTCTATCAGGTCAACCTCTGCTACTCCAGAGAAAAGGTGGCGGCGTTCTCTCGGAAACCATACCACAGTGAGCCGAAAGCGGTCAAGATCAGACTTTTAGTAATATAGATATAGATATATATATATATATATATATATATATATATATATATATACATATACATATACACATATATATACATACACGCAAATACGTACACACATATGTACACACAAAAAAAATAAACAATAATAGTGCAATAATAATAATAACAGTCTATGTAGTTCAAAGCTTATTTGAGGTTGTAGTGTTTAATAGCCAAATGGCTGCATGGAAGCAGCTATTCCTGAACCTGGATGTTACAGTTTTCAGGCTCCTGTACTTTCTTCCCAATGTCAGTGGTGAAATGAGTGTGTGGCCAGGGTGGTGTGGGTCTCTGATGATGTTGGCTGCAGGTAGAGAAAGCCCAGAAAGCACAGAATGGTACAGAAAGCCCAGAAAGCCCAGAAGAAAGACTCTCTGGTATGAAGGGTCCTTCCAGGAGATATACTATATTCTTAGTTTTAGAGATACAGCATGGTAACAGGCCCTTCAGCCCACTGAGTTCACACCAACCAGTGATCCTCACATACTAACATTATACTACACACACTAGGGGCAATTAAAAATTATACCAAGCCAATTAACCTACAAGCCTGTGCGTCTTTGGAGAGTGGGAGGAAACTGAAGATCTTGGAGAAAAGTCTGAGGAATTCTGATGGAATTCCCTGCCACAGAGGGCAGATGAGGCCAAGTCACTGGATGGATTTAAGAGAGAGCTAGATAGAGCTCTTGGGGCTAGTGGAGTTAAGGGATATGGGGAGAAGGCAGAAATGGGTTATTGACAGGGGACGACCAGCCATGATCACAATGAATGGCGGTGCTGGCTCGAAGGGCCGAATGGCCTCCTCCTGCACCTATTTTCTATGTTTCTATGTTTCTATGTTTCTAAAACTCACGTGGGTCATGGGGAGAACGTACAAACTTCAATGTCTATGTTTTAGAGGAGGGTGAGATCTTCACAATGAGCAGTCTTTGAGAGTTTTGACCCAATGCAGCCACACAATCCTGCCTGGAAAAGATGGTCTGAGAGCTCTGAACATTGCTTTCAGATCAGTCCAGGAGGTAGCAACCTATTTATGACACACCACTGGACCTGTATTACAACATGGATCCTGAAGCAAGAGGAGAGGATCTCAATCACTTCCACAGGAATGGAGAACCGTGGGCAATAGAAACAAAGACAGGCTTCCCAAGGTTCAGGGAATGAAAGACTAGAGACACACTGCCAAGGGCTGTCCGTGTAAACCTCAAATGGTGATCAACAGAAAAGGCCAACTGCACTCTCAAAATAAATGACGTGGGATCAGTGCCAAGATATCGTCACGGGCATTGTTGAGCACCTTGCATGGTTCATTCCTTCTCAGACAGTCTGCTGCTTATGTCGCATTTCAGCCGCTGGATTAGGCAGATGAATAGCTGTTGGAATATAATGCCTGTCCCTCCAATGTTTGGGTGATTGTTGTGGTTTTCAAACGGAAATGCGCTTACCTAACCCAGCGCACTCGAGATAAACTCCTATCTCTTTATCACCTTACCACAATGAAGATATGGCCAGTTCCCACAGCATTCAACGGCAGAAGTCTAATGTGTAGGAATGAACTGCAGATGCTGGTTTAACCGAAGATAGACACAAAAAGCTGGAGTAACTCAGCGGGACAGGAAGAATCTCTGAAGAAAAAGAATGGGTGACGTTTCGGGTCGGGTCTGAAGAAGAGTCGCGATCTGAAACATCACCCATTCCTTTTCTCCAAGATGCTGCCAAGTTACTCCAGCTTTTTGTGTCTATCTTCAGCAGAAGTCTGATGGCAGGCAAGGAAGGGGAATATGAAGAGGAAAATCAAGGCAGGCTATGACAATGTGAAACTCTCTCCTACCTTTGCAGTTCTGTTGAGGGCCCCATTGCATTGAACTAGAACTGACACAAATAGGTAGTGCTTGTGAACACTGCAAATCCTTGACCACGATCAGAGTTTCAACGATAATTGATAAGTTGACAAGATAATTGCCACACAAGAGACTTCCGATGAATATCTCTAGCAGGAGGAAGTCTAACCAGTTCCCCCTGAAATTAAGCAATCTTATGATTGTTCTGTTTGCTATCAGCACTACAGACTATACCTGCAAAAAACAATGAAGACATTTAAATTCATTGAGCACAGACTAGATTGGTCCGAGCAGCAGCCCCATGCATTCACTGCAGTCTGCCATTCAAGTAATTCCTGCATAGGGTGATGTAGGCCTGTAGGTGACTGAACCAATATGAGGGAATAATTTATTAGATCTCATTCCCACCAATTTACCCATGGCAGATGCTTTGTTCATGATGCCATCGGTAGCGTGCCAACAGTTCTTATGAACACCCTTCTTCATACCAAGGACACTCCAGCATCTTGATTGAACTGTTTCAAAGATACAGATGGAAAGAGGTCTTTGCCCCACCACGCTTTTCAGCCAGAGAGTTGTGAATCTGTGGAATTCTCTGCCACAGTGGGCAGTGGAGGCCAATACACTGGATGAATTCAAGGAAGAGTTAGATATAGCTCTCAGGGCTAACGGAATCAAGGGATATGGGGGGAAGGCATGAACGGGGTACTGATTTTGGATGATCAGCCATGATCATATTGGATGGCGGTGCTGGCTTGAAGGACTGAATGGCCTACTCCTGCACCTATTTTCAATGTATCTATGTTTCTAAGTCCACGCTGACTATTGATAATCCATTCATACTTGTTCTAGTTCACATTTATTGTCACATGCACCAATTGGTACAGTGAAATTTGAGTTACCATACAGCCATACAAATAAAAAGAACACAATACACGATGGAGTTTAACATAAACATCCACCACAGCGGATTCAACGTTTCCCACTGTGATGGAAGAAAATACAGTTCAGTCCCGTCTTCTATGTTATCCTACGTTTGAATCAACTCCTGACACGCTAACTGCAATTTACAGGGGCCAATTAACCTTCAAACTGTGGGAGGAAACCAGAGCACCCAGAGGAAACTGACAGAATCGCATGGAGAATCTGTAAATCCCACATAGACAGCACCTGAGGTCAGGATCTAACTCGATTGTTTTGGCAGCAGCTCCACCCGCTGCACCACTGTGCCTCTCATTTCGCATTAGAAATGTGTTAAATGCAGAAGACACAGGGCAAAACTGGCCATTCAAGAGTCATCAGCCAGAACAGAACCTACACCTCCACTGTCCAAAACCTCATGCCTTGGCCTATTCCTCATTCTACCATCATTATCAAGCCAGGGAATTAATCTTAGTTCAAAAACTTATGCAGAAAAAAAACAGCAAACATACGTAAATAAAATGGTGCCAGTCTTCAGAAGCTGTCACTCAGCTGCCTGTCACACTGAGTTACTCCAGCATTTTGTGTCTATCTTCGATTTAAACCAGCATCTGCAGCTCTTTCCTACACAAGCTGTCATACATATCAATACTAACCAGCAGAAACTAAAGGCAATGGGCAAATCTAAGAAATGTTACTGCTAATGAGTCAGATTGAAACCCTGCAGTTCTACCATAGGTAGTTGTAAATACCGATGGCCATTTAAACAGCTCATGGAAAGTTGAAGAGATTCCAATCATACCTCTCTCCTCAACAAAGGCAAGGTCCTGCATATGACCAAAGGAAAAGTCTGAAGCATCCGCTGCTATGTTCAGCCAGAAGTACTGAATAGATGAAGGACCGAAGAGCTGAATTGAAAGGTGAGGTGAGAATGACTGGTCTTGACATCAAGAATGTGGATCAATGGTGCCAGTTAAACTGAAGTCAGTGGACATCAAGGGGAAAAAAACCCCAGTGATTGGAGTCATATCTCATACAGTGGGTGGCTGGCTGTTGGAGGTCTATTAGCTCAGTCGAGGATGTCACCAGAGGAGATTCGCAGGCACTACAGTCAAACGATCTTTGGCTCCTCCATCAATGATTGATTGAATTGAAAGATACATCATAGAGACAAGCCCACCAAGTCCATGCTGACCATTGATCACACATTCACAGCAGTTTATTGCTATCCAACTTTCTCATTCATACCTTACATGATAGGAGAAATTCACAGAGACCGATTAACTTACAAACCCATGTGTTTTTGGGATGTGGGAGGAAACCAGAGCACTGAAAAGAATTCCATGCAGTTACAGGGAGAATATGTAAACTCCTCACAGTTAACACCCAAGTCAGGATCAAACCTGGGTCTCTGGTGCTGTGAGATAGCACCTCAACCAGCTAGGACACTGTGCCGTCCCAAATGACCTTCCCTCCAGCGTAATGTCAAAGAAGGTGATATTTGTTGATGATTGCACAAAGTTTGTTCTATGTGCAGTTCCTCACAAAATCAGGCAGTCTATACCTGCATGTGGCAAAAAGACAGGCAAAGTTCAGGTATGGGCTGAGTAATGTTAAGTTGACTTTTTGTCACTAAAGTACCATGCAATGTCCATTTAGACAATAGACAATAAGAGCAGGAGTAGGCCATTTGGCCCTTCGAGCCAGCTGTGATCATGGCTGATCATCCACAATCAGTACTCCGTTCCTGCCTTCTCCCCATAACCCCTGACTCTGCTATCTTTAAGAGCTGAATCTAACTCTCTCTTGAAAGCATCCAGAGAATTGACCTCCACTGCCTTCTGAGGCAGAGAATTCCACAGATTCACAACTCTCTGGGTGAAGAAGGATTTCCTCATCCCCGTTCTAAATGGCCCACCCCTTATTCTTAAACTGTGGCTCCTGGTTCTGGACTAACATGAGAGAGTCCAGGCCTTGGCCTTGTCCTCACTGAGATCCTTTGCATCTTGGTGGTAATCAATGATCAGTGACATTCACAAACAAACTATACAATCTCTGAGCAGTGAACGTCATGCGTGCCTATCATACACTTTTGCTTGCCCGAGTTCAGCCATGTAAGTGGATGTTTATTTACTGGTAGTGGAGGAGATTGCAGGAAGAAGATACATGATCATTCATGGACCAAGAAGCCAAAAGTCGATTCTGACAGTGTGCAATGGATTCACTTCTAACCATTGAGATAAATCTTCTGCAAATCTTGCGATCTCCTGGGGGACCGTGACACTTTCATCTATTCTCCCTACACCACCATCAGGTGGCATTGTAAACCTAGAGCATCCACAGCAACACTCAGATGTTGGCCTGTATAATAATGGATGCTGTGATATCAGGTAGCAGATTTAGAGCTGTTGGAAAAGATGGATCACTAGATCTTGCATAGTACAATATTGGAGAATCTATCTATGTAAACATCTTGTGCAAAGGGAGGGCAGACAATGCCCAAAGCATCTGCCTGTGCATGCAATCAGTCATCACTCCTTATAGCCCTCATTTGAGTTCTTGGAGCAGAATTGTTGACAGACCCAGATCTCTGAGGAGTTGAAACTTTCCCCTTGCCCTAAGCACACGAGCAGTAACATGCCATTGTCCATGGCGTGGCTGCTTTCTGATTCAAGGGTGGAAATCATCAGTTGGACAGATGGAATTTTAGAGGCGGATTTTAATGTGCTACAATAAGACATATTTCGCACTATCCACTGAGGATAACATTCTAGGGATTATCATCCTTACCTTACACACCTGCAGGATTGACCTACCCTGTGTCAGCTGGTATTAGCTGCATTCAGTTCAACTGTACCTTGGCTATGGCCCTCACCAGCAAGGCTGACTAAAAATGTTGAGAAGAAGGAGCCAGAGTACTCCTTTGTGTACTTGATACCAATGAGGCCAGGATCCCAATATCAGGGCAACTTGGATTCACTATTTAAGTGCAGAGATCCATGGATCTTACGTAGCAGCACAAAGAAAGTCCTATGCTGTAAGCATGCTATGTTTTATGGATTCCGTGAGTGAAGGCCAAACCAGGCATATTTCACAAATCACAAAGAGCTTATTCAAAGACTAAAGCTGAAAATTATCAAGAAGCTCCAGAAAAATATTCAATTTTGCTTTTTATTGCGGGAAGTATGAATACTGCAAAGATGATTATCATGGGTTTAGGGGGCACAGATATAATGCAATGCAAAAAAATGATATGATTAGGTTTATTTTTTTAATGAGATATATGGTTTATCAAATTTGTAAGAAGAAACTAACTGTAACCACACAGTAGGTCATGTTATTAGGTCCTTTCTCATTTATAGGGAAAACTTGGTATTCTACCAGAAGACTTGTTTCCTCTATATAGTCAAATTTAATACTTTAATAAAATGGTATAGTATATTCAAACATCTTAACCAATAATCTCCAAAGGGCAATTCATGCATTTCATCTTTTTTTTTCGAACGAAATCTCTGCTTGGAGCCCAGACATAGAGAATGACTGTAAACTCAGCCTTTCATGGTCTGTATTCATTTAGAGCTTTCTGGGTCATGTTCATTTTATGCTGCTGCTGATGTGTTGTCAACACTGAATACAGGAATTGTAGTTTAGGACCCACAGCTGTATGACTTACAGTCCTCGGAGTAACTGAAACCAGAAATGACTTCATCCCAAAAGTTTTTTTTCCACATAGTGCAGAACACAGTTATAAATTTAGGTGAAAGGTAATGCAAGTAGCAGACTCCTCAACAATAAAATGATGAACAAAAACCAATGTAATGATGTGAACTACATTTCACTTTCGATGAGTTACTAGTTGCAATACTATACCATTGGATTGTTAGACGGTAGATCAAGATAAGAAAGTATAAATTATTTTAAAGAAAGGCCATGATTCTCAGTGAAAAATACATCGGTTTATTCAAAGAATGCCATTAAATTGACCTATAAAATGATCTAATAGATCTCCATCAAACAATAGCATAATTTCATTCAAAATCCGTGCCCTTCGGTTTATAAAACAGATTCAAAGTTTGCAAGTTTTTATTGCAGAAGATTTTGATGTGGATACAAGTGGGTTTTTAATGAAAGTGAAAGAACGGTCTAATATTTGAGCAGAATATGAACTGCTGATGGATTGCTCTCATGAAGTATTTTTGTTCTAGTGCAGCTCTTCACCGTGAACAATCAAGCGAGAGAGTCATTCCAGTCTTTGGAACATCAATTCTTGATCTTCCACCAACTTAACAAATGCAAGAATTAATTTTCTCTCAGGTTTTGTTGTACAAAGAGAGTTCGCAGTCCAGCAGCCCATTTTATGCAATTAATTTAATCCCTAAAGTCCAAGCTAACTGCGGGACTGAAAGTTTCCAAAGATTAATACAGATCGGTGACAGAAACCTAATCTTTTAAACCTATATGTTTCAAGCTAAATATGCATTTGCTTTTAATGTAGATTATCATTCATTAGCTTTTTTGTGCGGAATATGAAAATGTAGGTGTCAAAATTAATGGAGCTAAACTGGAAAAAAAGGTGATTTCTATAAAATGTGAAACAAAGCACACAGCCAGAGCAAACATCGTGGTGTCATTTATTTAAGATATCACATGCGATAATACAAAGTAGTCAGGCTAATAGGCTCGTATATATTGTCTGTTCTCAACTGTGTTACAATGAGTTCTAATAATCTCAGCCCATCATAATTAACATGGGGGTAGCAATGGGATTGGAGACTCTGCCTATTCTGGCACATTACAAATGAATTGAGTGTAGTTTGAGGAAGCATCGAGCTGGCTGCAAGGGAAGTAGTGGCAGCTGAACAAGTAAAGCAATTCTGAGATGAGAGGTTAGCAGAGAGCCAACCTCTGCTCACGAGGATTGGGGTAGCATGCCAGAAAGCGATTAATGGCACCATATCCTAATGAATTGATCCAAATTCCGTTTTATGAAGCAGGCTAAGTAGACAAGATATATATATAATGTCCAGTATAAATTTAAATCATTGTGAGAATCTTGTTGAGTATATGTGTTTTTGATTTTTTAATATTTTCGTGTTGGTTATTCTGACTTTGCAATTATCCATTAGTGATATGTGCAGGTCAATTGCAGAAGATTTCAAAATAAATTTGTATTTGGATATTGGCGATTCATAATTTTAGATTTAATATTCATCTAAGGGAGTACATTCCATGTTTAGAGAGTGAATTTTTCTTCTGAAAAAAATGCTAAATACAAAGATCAGAAGAACCAATTAAGATAGCAGTGACAATATGGGATGTTAAGTATTTCAGTAAGTGTTACATATCTGATTGACATTTGGCCGTTATTTGATTTGTATATATTTAATTATCACCTAGTTTCATCTTTAAATTGTTTGTGGACACGGAGTGATTCACTCAGCGAACACTCAGCTAATTCACAATTAAATAGCTCCAAGAAGAATTAGGCACAACGCTGACTTTTCATACAAGAGAATTATCATTTGGTCAGCCAACTCCACAGTTTGCACTTTAACGTGGTCTGCAGGTGCCAACAAGCAGCACTCAGCTGCCAGAGGGCTACGCAGAAGGTTAGTGATGTAGGTAAGATAGAATGCAAGTCCTTCGGGACCACGGGACAGGGAAAGAACCCAGTATGACTGCGTAATATCTCATAAACTACTTGGGACCCAGGAGTCTTTGTGCCAGCTATCTCCAGTACTGTTGTGAGGATGCAAATTTGGCAAACTAATCAGCTGCACAGCTTCAGGCTGCTTCT